>BQNB010089778.1:13907-27322 GCA_026074375.1 Tanacetum coccineum
CAACATCCTTACTACCACCACCACCACTTCCCTTTACCGCCGTCACATAGTCGCCGGAAAAGTTGCCGCCACCACCCCATGACTCGACAGAACCGGAACCCTCCTTTACCACCGGCTGCCGCCCTACCACCGTTGGTTGCCGCCCCACACACCATTTTACCTCAATTTCTCTCAAGTATCATCTATAACACACAAAACAAAACCAACTTATAACTCATATTGTAGGATCCCGTAATCACTTCATAACATATATATCATACACGAATTTGATCTAGAAAGGAGAAAGAGAGTGAGTTGTTTTGTAGAGAGAGAAAGTTCTTGTAAGAGAAAGAAAAGAAGAAGAGAAAGGAGAGAGAAGAGATGAGAGAAATAAAGAAAATGAATTTTATTTAAAAGAACAAACTAACTCACCTTTTTTTTTTCTCAAAAAAAAATAAGTTTTTTTTTTATAACCCCGTCCCCCCGCGTTAAAATGCCGCGCGAGATATTTTTTTAAAACTAAGGACCCCCCCCCGGGCCTCGGGGGTTTTTTTTGGCCCTTTTTGGGATTTAAAACCCGAAAACATATTACAAAGAATTTTTAAGATTTTAACTATTCGAGCCCAATTACCCCTGATATTATTCAACTATTTACAACAATTTAAAAAACTAATTAAAATGAACCGAGACTCTAAAACCCACCTAATGAACAAACCCCCTTTTCCAGTTTTTCCGGCTTTCCAATAATTTGTTTTGAGGCTTAAAAACAATCTCTCCCCCGAATGAGTTTTTCCAAAATTGATGAAAACACTCCTTCAAAATGAGAAATTTTCCAATGAGATTGCTTTTTTTGTCCCCCCGTTTTCAAGCCCTCATCGTGGTTTCCTTTGGTCCCCCTATTTATCCTCTTTTGTTTCTATGTTTGTAAAAGTGCCTTATGTTTTCCCTTTCAAGCAAATTGCGATCTAGAAAACCTTTTTGAGCCCTAAGTCCCATTTTGTCCCCCCCCCCCCCCCACCCCCCGTTAATCGTACCCCTTTGCCATCCTTCGATCTTGGTTGTCTTTGAACCAACAAAGCTCCATACATTTTTGCCATTTATCTGGAAAGCCTTTTTTAAAATCAGAGTTTTAGCGGAAAATTCCCCCCCTTTTTTTTTTGTCTTTAAAATTTCCTTATAAGCTTTCTTGATAGGATTTTGTCCCCCCCTTTGTAGAAATGAGCGCCAAAATGAAACCATGTGGTAAAGAATCCGCTTTTGTGGGTTTTTTGATTGAGATTACTGGCACCAACCCGTTTTTTTTTAAACCACAGGTTTTACATTAAGTGGATAATCCGAGAAAATTGATTGGAAAAATCAATCGCACATATTACTTTGGTAAAAACGTTTTTTTTGTAACGCCAATCCAAGTTTTTTATTTTTTTTTAAGCCTTTTTTCATCAAAAAATTCCATCAAACCGTCCAAATTTTCATTTAACTGGGGAAACCAAAATCGATTTATCCCCAGTTTTATTGTTTCCACAATTTTTGGATTCCATAAAGAAAAATCTTCAGGCAATCACCTAACCAAGAGCCTTTGGGTTTTTTTATGTTTTGACTCAAGCAAGGAAAATTTTTTTTTTCCCATCCCTTTTCCCATTGTGAAAATACCTAAAAGGTATCACTCTGAATTGTATTTATTCTGGCAAAAATATCACAAAGGATATTGTTTGTAAGGCCTCCTTTATTAACAACTGTTGTGAAAACTTGATGATGTTTTCCACCACGTGTTTTTTATTTTGAAAATGGGAACCGTTGTCCCCCTAAACAAATTTTTTTAATTTGATCTCACGTTGGGCCTCTAGAATCCCCTCGATTAGTTGCAATTTGGTTTTTTTTATTTTAGTTACTCGGTAAGGCCCTGGAAAGCCAAATATTTGCCACCCTATTCCCCAATAAATCCAAACGATCCTCCGGAAATTGATATGTCCCCCAATAGATTAACGTTTGGAGGATCCTCCCATGGACCAAAATGAGAAACTAGTTTTTAATTTTTCCTTTTTTGAGAAAAGAAACCACTAAATGGTTTTTGGGAAAAGGGGTTTTGCGCCATTGCAAAATCAACTGGGTCCATGAATGTACCCGTTATTTTCCAATACCACAAAAAATCCTTGTAATTCCTGAATAGATTTTATTGGTAATTGCCCTGTTTTTTTCAGCTTAATTTGTGGTGGAGGGCTATTTTCCTTTCTTTTTTAACACCCATTTATCCCCGTACAATTTTTTTTAATCCTTTTTTTTCATTCTTTCAAAACGCCGTTTGTGTTCAATGTTAACAAGACCGTCCAAATTTTTACTAAACCACCTTTGGGTTTTTGTGAATGTTTCCAAAGTGTCCCCCCCCCCTCCCCCAGCCTCAATCTTAGTACGTGCAATTATTTCCATATACATTCATCCTCCAATCCATAAACCTTAAGGAAAAGCCCCTTATTTCCCTAAAAACTTTTGAAATTATCCCCCCTTTGGGTAAAGATCCCCTACCGTTTTATTTCTGGTGGATAATAAGGAATTGATATCCTAACCTAACCACCCTTAAATGACTTCAGAATCGTCCCCCCCCCCCCCGTAAAAAAAAATTTAAAGATGTTTAGTTGGGTATAAAGATCGAACCATAAAACCATATTCTTTCTGTTCAGCACATTTGAGTCCCGATTTCGACAATTTTTTTTTTAAATAAACATTATTTTCTTTTTTATTTTCTCCCCTGAATTTTTTAAAAAAAATAAAACACTTAGTTTTTTTTTTTTTGTTTTTTTGAAATACCTTTGATTTAAAAATATGTTCCCCTACTTTTTGAAAAAAGTTCCCCCCTGTGGGAGGAAAAATTATTATCAACATGAATGGTTTTGGTGAAACTTTTTTGGGATAATGTTTTAAAAAAGTGAAAAAAAACCAATAAAAGTTTTGTCCCCCCCGTATTTGTTTGATGTATCCAAAGAAAACATTTTTTCAAAACTTTTTGGTTTTTTCCCCCGAAAAACTTCCCCCTCAAAGAAAATTAAGAAACCCAATTGGACAAATTATTTTCCCCGCTTTTGAAAAAAACAATTTGGGGTGGAGGGTTTGGAGTTTGTTTTTTTTTGAACACCCAAATTTTTTTTTGAAAAAGGAATTTAAATTTTTCCCCCCCCCATCGAGAAATTTCCATTTTTAAAAAATTTTTGTGGTTTTTTTCCACCTTTTTGAAAAAACCAAAATGTTAGAAGGACTTTTCCTCCTCCTAAACCGCTAAGGGTAAAAACGCAAAAACCAGAAAACCGTATCACTTCTGTTTCCCCCTTTATTTTTCCCATTTGAAGCTAAAAAAACATTTGAAATGTTTTTTTATGAATACCCTTCCAAGACACGAGAAACGTTATTTTAATTTTTCTCATATGGGAAAAAAAGTAAATAAAAAGAGTTTTATTTAAAACCTTCCCCTTTATTTTTAAAAAGTCCGGGTTTTTCGTACTGACAATTTTTTGCAACATTAAAGCCCATTTATTTGAAAATTAGAAAATGACATGTTTTTTTATTTGAACTATTTTGCAAAACTCCTCGCTCGTAACTTTCATTTACATACCTTCACCCGTGTCAAATGTTTAATCGACATTTTTTCCCTAAGTCACGTAAATTGGTTAACGATACCCAGAAGACCATGTTCGAAGAAGAATTCTTTTTTGGAAAAATCTTTTTCCTGATTTTTTTTTTTGGATTTTTTGTAATTTTTTCTTTTTTTTTTAGTAAGATTTTTTATTGTTTTTTTGTATTTTGCTTTTTCCCTCCCCAAAAATTATTTTTTTAAACATGGTGAAAAAAAAAATGTTTTGATGAAAATGATTATCATGCAAGGCTTCATTTTTTGTCCCCCCAGACCCCATCCCAATCAGCCGGAAGTTTCCCAAAACATCTCAAACCAATCCTTCTGACAAAAAACCATAAAAACTGATCATCAGGAAGGGCCTTTTCGTAAAACACGTCCACTAATGTATGCCAGTTAAAAAAAATAATCCAAGGTCGAAATATGTTTGCTGCATCTTGTCGGAGGCGTGGCCGATGTTGCAGCCTTCTAAAGGACTGCTGTTTAATAATGTTGCTTAAGTTTATATTGTTTAATGGAAAATCTTCTTTTTTCTTAAATTTAAATATGCTTTTGAGCTAACACTATTTTATGATTACATTGAATAAGATATGTGTTAACGGAAAACCTAAGAGATTTTGAAAACGAAGGTCCATGAGTCTCGATACTAGTCTCCGTGAGGTGTCAAAAGCCCGGTCACTTAGCCGATGAGGTTGGGATGTGCCAAGACGAAATTTGCTACATGGGATGATCTTGCCTTCAAACTCAATATTCTCGGGTGGAACGTGAAGCATAGGATTTTGCATAAAAAACCGTTGATCCATGGTTGAAATTTGAAATAGCACATTCGCCTAAATATAATAATTGTCGGGAGTGAAAAGTTTACAAATTGCAAATATGAGTAGTGTTAGCATCTATACTTGTACTTAACGGTAATTTTGTTTTAAGCTTGGTTTGGAATAAGTGAAAAGTCAGGAACGATGAATTTATCCTTTTTTGGGGCATTTTAGGATTCAAGTGCATCTTGTTTTATGATCCCAATAACGGAAGTCAATCATGTTAGTTAGTTGAATAATAAGTAGATAGTGGAAAAATACAAAAATAATAGTGGTGGTTGATTTAACGGTAAAAATGGGGCTTATTCAAACTTTTGATTCTTAAATTTCCCTCGATGAATACTTAGCTACTTTTCAAGGTTATTAGTCAAGGGGGATCGAGATTCTTGGTTTTGTAAGTGTTTACTTCATAACATTGCGTGAGGACACGGTAATACTTTAGTATGGGGGAATTTGGTATTCGCTATTTTATACATATCTTTTACCATGAAAAACGAACTCAAAAGACCAAAAACATAATTAAAATGGCAAATATATGCTTGTTTTTGTGTTTGTGTATGTGCAGGTACGAATATCAAAAAAAGGACAAAATAAAGAGAAAAATAGATGAAACCGAGCACGGGAATAAAGAGAGCATGAGAAATCGAGTTCGACGGTGCTTTCATCTTTTATTGGGCCGGCCCGACACCATTTATATAGGTCGGACTGACCCATAATTATTATAAGACCAAGCCCAACATTTTCATACTACCCCAGGCCCGGCAGATTTAGAAGATTGACAATGAACCATTTATTAATGAGTCGGAGACCTCCGACCCTATGACTTACCAACTCTGATCCAAGTATCTTTTTAGTTAATTCTATAATCATATGTGATGGCTATGAAAAAAATATAAACTATATTGATGTATCGGAACTTACTATGAAGATATCAGTCCCCTCACATCGCCCATCTTCCCACAACATGCTTTAACTGTGGGTAATGATCGCAGCCCATCCTTGAGGATAGTCCTTACCTGACTCAGAATGGAAGCGTACATTCAACCCAGAAGCTCCAACCCACACAATTTCTAACCATTGCTCGCAAATCAACCCAATTCCCCACCCCCTAACCACATACCCACACACAAACCCCCCCCCCCCCCCCCCCCCCACCCCCACCCCCCCCCCCCCCCCCCCCCCCCCCCCCCCCCTCCGATATATATTTGATATGTGTAATGTATTTATAGACAAGAGATTGTCTAGGGTTTCTTGGTTTGTGAGTCATCTAGTGGTGGGGGACCCACCAACACACACTAAAGGTGTGTTGTACACCTTGTTCAGGTCGAAATCATCACCACTAAGGGACCATTTGGTTCATAAGTTTGAGTCTGGTTCATTATTTATGCTTAGAGCTAGTCAAAGGTCTTAGTCTAGTCTTACAAGAGTGTAAGAGCTCACTTATTGTAGTGCATGGTTAGTATCTGGAGATGACACTCTTATGTGTCACTTCCATCAAATGCTGAGGAATTCAAATAAAAGATGCTCTTGAATTAATTTTAAGACTTAGGGTTGCATTTGGTTTGGTTTAGGCGTCCGATTTTAATAGAGGGGGAGGGGTTGAACGAAATTTTGGACTTATCAATACGAGATGAACGATAACTAAAGTTTACACGAAAAGATTTTGGGTTTTCGGGGTTCCGTTAGGTCAAAAACGCGAAAAGCGTAATTTAAACGTTAAAGCGTAAAAATAAATACCGGGAGTGATCGTAAACTACGAAACACTTAGAAAAGATAAAATAACTCATATAATATCTAAACTAATCAAAATCCGAAGTCAGAACGCGTCCGATGACGTTTTTCAGATTTACGCGGGTTAACTTCCTGGTAAATCGTCAGATTCAAACGTAACGTATAAAAGTAAAAAATAATGATCGGAAAAATTTAAAATACTGACCTGAAATTTTCGGGGTGTGACATATTATATCTTGGGGCAATGTTGAGATTTAACTCGGACGACCTGTACTAATCGTCTGTAGGCTGAGACATTTGACGGGCCATTGTATTTCACCTGAACATGCCATTTTTTACAATACACTAGATGTTTTTGACATTATACCTTTGGGGTAAAGTACGCTCGAATTCAATTGTGAGGTCTAACTCAGAGGGCATGTACCAATCGGCTCCACACCGAGCCGCTGTTTGGTGGGTCGTACATAAACTATCGCAACATGCCAAACTTTGGTGCATTACACTTATACAAAATCCATAGAGGATATCCGTCTCCTATTGCATTGTCACTAAATAACTGTACTTGATTATGGTATCAAATATTAGTAGCTCGATAAGAAAAAAATCGATGAGTGAAAAGAAGATGCATAATATTCGATTGCGCCAACACAAAATCTTATGTCTTTAGAACAACCTTTTATATGGGGTAGTTTTGTGAAACTTGTTTCTCAATCCCACGTTGGTAAAGAAACAAAGTTTTGCTTACTTATATACTAATGATAATATATGATTAAATAAATTGTAATCAATATCATGTTTTTTTGGAACGGCGGATTTATTAAAAGACAACTAGCAAGATGCTAGAAAAGATTACAAAGAAATGAGATTCGGATTTTTCACCCACTCAACCCAACTAAATCTAGCATTGCATCTAAATCTACACCAATAAAACGAGCGCGAAACTAAAACGTCAAAAATTATCGCTTTGGAAGGACTCCGAGAATCAAATATATGGAATTGTTCCGAAAATTCCAAACAAGCTACCACGTAGCGTAAAAACCCCCTTCCAACATATCCCTATGTTTCGAATGCATTCTGAGAGCTTGAAACCATTCCAACCAATCATCATAAGAATCAAACTTCGAGTAACTTAACTCCCACCATGAAGCTATCTTACGGTATAGATCTCTCACCATCGAACAAGCAAAGAAAATATGACTTGTAGATTCAACCTCCTTATTACAAATCGGGCATAAAATAGATTGTAATTCAAGACCTTTACGAGACAAATTCAACCGCGTAGGTAAAAAATCGAACCTGACTTTCCACGCCATGACATTTATTTTTATAGGAACCGCTTTAACCCATCTCGTTTTATGAGGGGAACCTGCCAACCGATGATCATCAATAAACTTTCTCGCCGAAGCAACAGAAAACTCACCCGAGCCCACTAAGGACCAAATCCATATGTCGTACATTGCAGGCAACTCCACACATTCGAGAATCATTATCATATCTCTAAACTGCTCTATTTCCACTCCATCTCTTGGGGCTCGACGCAAAGAAAATTCCAAGACATTATGATTCATTTTAGCAGCCACCGTAATCTTTTTATCGGACTCAAGAGCATAAACTAGTTTGCCTTTGTCATTGGATATTGTTTAAGGAAATAAAACTCTATCGATGTTTTGGGTAGCAATTTTTATCCGACACGAAACCCGACATGTAACCGACACGAAAATTAACAGGTTCGGGTTGAGTCTAATAGATTTCGGGTCGGGTTTGGGTCGACTAATCTGACCCATTTATTAAACAGGTCAGGTTCGGGTTGTGAATAAATTAAACAGGTCAACCCGCTAATCCGTTTAAGATTTTTGTCTGAAATTACAAATCATTTATATATTATTATATGCGTTAAATGGGTTAAACGGGTCGAGCCGCAAACCCGTTTAACATGTTTAACCCCTGTAATGTGCCAAATTTTATATATAAAACGGGTTAACCCGAAACCTGTTTAACCTATTCAACCCGTGTAACCTCTTTAACCCGCCAACCCAAGTATATATACAGGTTAAATGGGTCAGGTTCGGGTTATGTGTAAACAGGTTAGAGTTGACATAGCTGACCCGAATATATAAATAGGTTAGGTTCAGGTTGGGGTTTTCTGATCCGCTAACCTGTCAACCCGAACCCGACCTGAATTGCCACCCTAATCGATGTGACTAAACAATAAACATAGATATATGGCAAACAAATGATATAAATTCGCATTTTTTTTTGTCAGTTTGACTACTATAATCTTTTTTTTTTGTCATTTTGACTACTATAAATTTGCACTTCTAGCGTTGAATGTTGTTTAAAGAATTAAAACACCGAAGAATATACAAATTCTAAACTTCTTATAATATGTAATACTTATAAATATTTAAACTATTAAAATGCAGTTGGCCTTTTTTTTATTTCTAATGCTACATTGTTATTATTATACTAGCACGTCCTAATTCTAACATCGACGAAACTATGATTTACCTATATATTGAAGTATTCGTCACTTCAACTTAAAGTTTATGTGTCAGCATTATATGTAATATAAAGTGTTTTAGACATAACAAGTGTATATGTTTGCACCACATAAAGGCTAAACGTGTTTACATAAACACACTCTACAACCAATTCCATAGAATTTGTAACTTTTAATCTTCAACACGTTCTTTTTAATTAGCCAATTTCCTTTGTTAGATCTAAGTATCCTTCGATCATTACATGCGATAAATGTATTCTTGCTTATAATTGACTTTCGTAAAGGGTTTTCTTCAAGCTAGATTTTTTTGGTAAAGGGTTTTCTTCTTCCAGCTAGATTTCCGTGACACTAAATAACGTTGACCGGGTTTGACCGGAATCTGACCGGGTTTGGCCGGAATCTGACCGCAATTTGACTGGGTTTGGCCGGGCCTGACCAGAATATGATCGGGTTTGGCCGGAATCTGACCGGGTTTCACCGAATTTTGACCGGGTTTCGACGAGTTTGAGCGGGTTTGACTTTGGCCGGTTGTGACCGGGTCTGACTGGGTTTGAGGCGACCCGGTCACCCCATTTACCGTACCCTTTCCATATAACACAAGTTGATTATATTTAGTTGCGATGTAATTTATATGTGCTCGTTTTGATACCACTTGTACTAACTCAATCCATGATCACAACTTAACAATACACGAATTATAGAGAAAGTATGTAGGAATGACAACCAACACCCTCTTAACAAGCTAGGAGGGTGGTGTTTATAGTCCAAGGCCTTAAGAGGCTCATGAGCTTTCTAAGGTGTTTACTAAATTAAGTAGTTCTATATGGTGGTCTTAATTAGCCATTTATTGAAGAGATGGAAGCTTTAATGCTTCCTCCAATTAAGATGGATTAAGGGTTTGGGCCCACATTTTCTCACCCATTAAGAAGAAAAGAAACACACCCTTACTTGGGCCGGGCTTAGCTTAGAATGGGCCTAAAGCCCAAAACGTGAACAATATTATATTACAGTCTAAGCCCCCGTCAAACGTGGACACTGGCTAAGATGAGTGAATATATTCTTGTTTGACTAGAATATTTCTAAGGCTAATACATTTATTTTATTTTTTAGTTCAATTATATAAATTTTTAGAAAAAAATTATTTTTATACATAAAAAGTGTTTTTTTATATTAGGATAAAATTTATATAAAAAAATATATATTTATATAAATTCGGTTTTCGATTCGGATTGCCAAAACCATATCCAAACCAAAAACCGAATTATTAGTTCGGTTCGCTTCGGTGATAAGTTTGATATGTTTTTTTTTTTTAGTTTGGTTTCGGTTTTTGGTTATTCGGTTATTACCCGAGAACACCCCTAGTATTTTTAGTTGTTTTCTTTCTCGCCCAAGATTCATATAACTAATAATTCGTTTTGATACCATTTGTCTAACTCAATACCATGATCACAATTTACAATCACGATATAGAGAAGCTATGTAGGAATGAGACAACCAACCCCTCTTAAATACAAGCTAGGAGGGTGGGTTGTTTCATAGTCGGCTTAGAGGCTCATGAGCTTTCTATGGTGTATTTACTAAATTAAAAGTGGTTCTATATGGGGGTCTTAATTCGCTTTTATGAGTGGAGATGGAAGCTTTTAATGTGCTTCCTCCAATAAGAGGGTTTAATGGGTTTGGGCCCACATATTCTCCCCATTAAAAAGAAGAAACACACCTTTACTTGGGCCTGGGCTTAGCTTAGTAATGGGCTTTATAAGCCCGTATACCGCCTCGGCAATATTATATTTCAGTCTTAAGCCGCCCGGTAAACCCGACTAGCCTATTACAAACTAAGATCGACACTGGCTAAGATGACTGAATATATTCTTGTTTGACTAGAATATTTCTAAGGCTAATACATTTATTTTATTTTTTAGTTTAATTATATAAATTTTTAGAAAAAAATTATTTTTATACATAAAAAGTGTTTTTTTATATTAGGATAAAATTTATATAAAAAATATATATTTATATAAATTCGGTTTTCGATTCGGATTGCCAAAACCATATCCAAACCAAAAACCGAATTATTAGTTCGGTTCGCTTCGGTGATAAGTTTGATTTGTTTTTTTTATTTAGTTTGGTTTCGGTTTTTGGTTATTCGGTTATTACCCGAGAACACCCCTAGTATTTTTAGTTGTTTTCTTTCTGGCCCAAGATTCATATAACCAATAATTTGGATTGTGAATCGTGCTTTAGGGAGTGTCTGGCTAAGCTTATAAATTGTGCTTATGCTTATGTTATATAAGTCACTTATGGCTTATATATCATGAGCTCATAAGCTCTTGTTAAATATTTGGTTTAGCTTATATAATTAATAAGATGAAATAACAAAAAAGTACATAAAAGTAAAATGAGTGTAATTATTAAATAAGTGTATCTTTCTATATAATATTCTTATATAAGCCCACCTCTCCTTATATAAGCTACAAAGTTTGGGCTTACCAAAACCCCCTTATATAAGCTCATAAGCCCAGTCACATAAGCTTAGTCAAACACTTAGTTTCAGCTTATATAACACATATAAGCTCATAAGCCCATCATACAAGCTTAGCCAATCACCCCTTAATATTTTGTGGCCATAACTGGTAGTATTAGACTTTATTCGTCGGGTGTGTTGGATATAGCTACCGAGCTATTTCTTGTAAAACCAAGAAAGACAAAGTATTACCCGTAACACGTTTGTTTGATGAAAAAGTGAGTCAAAACCTTTAAAAAAATTCGTCAAATATTCATCTTTAAAATTTTCATTTTTAGCTACAATTTTACAAAACGACGAGAAATACAAAATAGTGGAACGATATGAATATCGCTATCTAAGACTACCTGCTTATGAGAAAGTATCCATCAATATTATAAGGTGTAATCATATATAAACCTTTCAGGTGATTTCCTACACATCGGACAAGTTGCATTCAACTTAAGCCACTCGTCTACACAATCAGCATGAAAATAATGATTACATTCAGGGATTGTTCTTAATGCATCTCTAGGTTCATATCTAGTAAGACATATTGGACAAGTGTCGTAGTCGTCCTTAGGTAGTCTTCGACTCTCTCCAAGAATTGTTGTTTTGTAAGACTCAATTGTTGACGTATCTAATCCCGGCGAGGAATTTGGTCTCTGAGATACTGTAATAGAGAATGTATCGACATTTTGATGCATACTCTCGTTGTATTCCCTAGCTCTTTTAGCAATGTACCATACCACTATAAGGACACATATAAATATCAATATGCCAATGCCTACGATCATACCATGCTTGGTACTCCTCCGCATACCTATATCTGAAAAATTAGTTGAGCTCGCTTATCAAATGACGACTGGTATTATGTAAAAGCTAGCAAGTTGCTTAATTGGATGTCACTGTGAGTTCGAATCACTAACTAACTTGTCGTTCTAAAAGAAAAAAAAACTAGCAAGTTGCTAGATCGATGTTACAAAAGAGAGCAAAATTTTGCGACTCACCTACGTTATATGCCAAGCAAGTAGTTTCGCCATAACTGCCTTTGAGTCCACACATTCTACCTTCAATCTCACAAGATCTACAATATGGCGTAAACCACATCAACTCTAGTTCCTCCATAGTGCCACCATACCTCCGAATTGGTACTGAGATCATCCCTATATCCTGACAATTCGCGGCTGTCTTTCCTTCAGGAATCTGCCCATTTCGCAAAGCGATCACTGAGTGATTCACACTATTTAGACATGGTAATGACATCATATGGAACTTATAACTGGACTGTATCCAGGAACAATTGTAAAACCTATAACTCTGCATGCTTCTAAAATCGAAAGGTGTTCCTGTTATATTAAAATCGCCAATGCTGTTTGATCGGCAGAATTCAGGATCAATGTAGATAATCTGCAAATCCAAATGGTAAAAACATGTAAACTAAGGTTAATTTCTAAGTATTTTACTACATGGGGATCAAGTGCCAACTTTATTTATACATTAGAGTAAAAAAAACAGATGCAAAAAGTTGTGCATCGCGTTGATGCACAACTTTTTAAGCTCACACGTTACTGTGTCACCTGAAAAAGTTGTGCACGCTGATGCACGCAAAATACGAAATTTAACTAATCAAACAACATACCTGTGCACCATACGAAATCTTGTTGACAGTGTATGAACGAGAGGACGTCAAGTGTAGGATTGTTTTATTTTGTTCGTTACACGAGAGATCAAAGCCAGGGAACCCGCAAGCTGATGGCTGTCGATCACGGATACGAAAAGGAAACCGTACCTGAGGCCCGGTAGGACTACATAATGTCGGACGACAGTCATCGTTAGTGTCTCCGGAGATATATTTGGACAATAAGAACAAAAAGAATAAAAATGTTAAAGCTGTCTTATCCATATTGTGACAAACTGTCACTAGTTTGATTAAAAACAATCTTTTATTCGTTATAGCGATATATAAATATAAAAATCGTCCTGTGACTTTTAGTTGAGATCATTTTTAGTCCCTGACTAGACATGTACTTTTCGAGTCTATTATTGACATTCGATTTTAACATCTCATTCATTTTGTAGCTGGCCACATGCATTAAATTGTAGCGGTCCATAGTTTCTTATAGAAAGTTTAGTAAATGTGGGTTTTGATAGTAAAATAAAAAGTAAATTACACCGCTCGTCTCTGTCGTTTATGCAGGTTTTACGTTTAGTCTCCACTATGGAGAAATCACTGCAGACTTCCCTAATATTTGATCGTTTGCACGTTGT
>BQNB010089779.1:0-27322 GCA_026074375.1 Tanacetum coccineum
TTCAAGCCCCTCTCTAGGGTTGTTTGAGTTTCGTTTTCACTTGTCCTCACCGAAGTAACCTAAAACCCTAAGTGGGTTTCGGTGCATATTGTATATCCATAAGTTCGAAGGTTAGCTGGTATTTGGTTTTGTGTTTATGTTTGGATAACGAAGACAAGGCAGCAAGAACTAGGGTTCGCAGGTTGTTTGGTATTCGGATATTACCGAATTAAGTTGAAGCCCTCACTAGGGTTTTGAAGATATTCGGTTAAAACAGAATCTGGTATAGGTAATCTGATTTTCGGTAAAACAAGCTCAAGAGGTGTGTTTGAATATCAGGTTATTAGACACAAGTTGTTTGTTCGTGAAGTTAAGTCTAGACAACTTAACATATTCGGTTGACGTGATTGTGTGAGCAACCGTAGAGGCGATTTACTTTAGTCGCTTTACTTGTTTCAAGATCATTGGCTAATAGGTACGCTTTCTATTTACTTCTTGTTACGTGTTAATCATATGCTATTACTAGATCCATCCGCTGCGTACTCGTAGCTAAATTGGTTAGCTAGATTGTTAAATCCCAACAGATACAACTCTATGAAGATAGATTGCTTAAATCATATGGTAAAAATGTGATCACAAGTTACAATGATGAACTTATTGAAGTTCTTGTCATTCATGCACAAAGCATACCACCAAGTTTAGTGTATTATAGGGTACTTAATTATCCTTCTTTTGAGTCGAGAGATAAGAGTACTTTAACCAAAAGGATTCGACTTGCAACAAATAAATTCAACAAAAATCTAAACATCTTTATCAAAGTTTATAATAAGCTCAATTACTATTAGGTGGAAACAATTTTAAAGTGATCACATTAAAAAAATAGTATTTTATTCGATTTGAGTCTGTGTAACTATAGTTTCCAAATAAAATAGAAAGAAAGTTTATAATAAGTTAAAAATATACGACTTTTAACGTGCAAATGAGGAAAATAGATCTACAAAGGATCAATAATTGAACAAGGGCTTATACGATACAAAGTTAAAGGGACCCAAAAAAAACCCGAGAAAATTGACAACTTCAATTTTTATAAAATATAGACAAGTTATGCCAAATATATAAATTGACTTGATAAGTACACTACAATGTGTTCTTTTCAATGTATGGTTACGTCGATTAGATCTTTCCTATCTTTTGCTCCAATAATTTATATTTTGAATTTTTGATACGATATCATCTTAATACATGGGACATGCATGCATGACGAGGTTAAATGACCCATTAAAGCGAATGTGTATACGTTTATAAACTTTTCATGTTATTAACTCATATAGACCATTATATTATATATTATATTATATACATATACTATGAATGAGTTAAAACTACGTCGTTTTGATGTAGTTGCTACAGTAACCGGCCTATTGGGCTCCCATTTTGGGCCGGCCCATTTGACAAATTTTTTTTTTTTTTTAACTTGGCAACTTTAAAAAAAAATTGTTTGGCACAAAATAGGAAACAAAATTACAAAAGTACTTATTTATTCAGATCAAAAAATATCCGCGACATGAGACGAAACACATAAGCCCATATAAAAAAAAGCAAACTATTAAACATGAGACCGAAAAAATAAACCCGCACAAATTAATATAAAAAAATTGCTCGGCACAAAATAGGAAAAAATATTACAAAAGTACTGATTTATTCAGATCAAAAAACACACACGACATGACGCCTAACACATAAGTCCATATAAAAAAACAAACTATTAAACATGAGACCGGAAAAATAAACTCGCACAAAATAAATAAATAAACTTAACGCCTCGCATCAATTAATGTCGCGCGTATCATGCTTAACACATATTTACCCAAATCTCATAAAATTATATTAAAAAAAACTCAAATTGCAAAAAAAACAAACCTTTAAACATGAGACCCAACAAATAAGCTCATATAAAAAAAAGTATCAAACATGAGACCGAAAAAATAAACCAGCAAAAAAAAATTAACGTCCCGCAGCATTGCGCGGGCAATCACGCTTGTTAGAATCCATAAACGTGACTTCGTTATGTATAATCTGTGTTCAACTACCTAAAAAAAATTGTGTTCAACTTTTATATAATAATATCTAGTGTAACACATATTTTATCCTTTCTCATGATGAATGTCAACTCTGCTATTTCAGTTTGTATATTTTTGTCAGGTTCGTCTCGTTAGTAGCGTCGAGCAAAATCAATCGAAAATCGAACCGAACTGACAAACCGAGCCGAGCCGAACTGATCGAAACCGAACCGATCATTTTCGGTTCGGTTTTCGGTTTTGTATATCTATGGTTTTGGGTTTCGGTTTTGCTAGGTTTCGGTTCGGTTCGGGTTAAAACCAAGAAAAATACGCCTAAACTATCTATTCGGTTCGGTTCGGTTTCGGTTTTGCTCGGTTCACCTCCGTTCGGTTTTCGGTTCATGTTTTCTCAAAGTTGGTTTTCGGTTTATGTTTTTCTCAAAGTTGGTTTTCGGTTCGGTTCGATTCGGTTTTGACCCGATGCTCAGCCCTAGTTTTTAGTGCTTTTAAGCAATAACAAAAAAAGACGTTATTACATTTGTAAACTAAAAAGAAATTGCATATAAACTTGAATTATATGACTTATGTACGTCTAATGTTATACGTGCTTATATGAAAACCTAATAAAAATGTGGCTCATTTTAAGTGAAGGTCATGTGCAACGACACCACTTGCACACTCTTTCAATACCTTATGATCTTTATGTTCACCTAATGGTTTAGTTGAACTGAATATAGTTTTATTTATTAAAAAAAATCAAGAAAACATTATCAATAATGTACAACACGAGTTGACTTGTTTGTAGTCAAGTGAACCCGAATTTTACTCGTTTGTGTAAAACCCAAAAATAATTTGGAATAATATGATTTGTGGTCCATATGCTCTCTAAACTCCAAAACGTTTTGTTTTATAGTCCTTTCGGTTTTTTCCTGCATTTTCATGATTCATATATATATAGACCTACTTTCATGTAGGGCCAAGCAATATATACCATGGATTAGAGGTGCAAATTCTAACCAGTTTTTTTAGAAACCGGTATAAAAAACCGTAACCGGTTTTTTAAAAAACCGGTTTTTTTAATCGGTTCGGTTAAATATAACCGAACCGGTTAGACCGGTTTTCGGTTTTTTTACAATACCGGTTTTTTACCGGTTTTAAAATCGGGTTTAACCGGGTTTTAAAAAAAACCGGTTAAAACCGGTTTTTTATTTTTTTTTAATTTTTTTTTAAAATTTTTTTTTTTATAACCGTTAATAGTTTTTTTTAAAAAAACCCGGTTTTAACCGGTTAAAAAAACCGGTTTTAACCTGTTTTTTTCGGTTTTTTTAAAAAAAATCACAACGGCTACTAGCCGTTTATACCCGTTTTTTTGTATTTTTTTAGTATGTTTCCGGTGCAAATAAAAAGTTATGATTGTATTTGTTTAGTATGTTTCCGGTGTATTGTTTAATTAAATGTTTGATAATTAACAAGTTTATTAAATAAATGTTCGAAGTTTTAAATTCCGAAAAAACCCGAACCGGTATAAAAACCGATTCCGAACATTTATAACCGAAAAAAACCGAACCGGTAAAAAACCGATTCCGAACATTTATAACCGAAAAAAACCGATTTCGGAAAAACCGAAACCGGTTATTAGAAAAACCGGTTTTTTAAAAACCGGTTTTCTAATAACCGGAAACCGGTTTTAACCGATTTTTTTGCACCACTACCATGGATCGGATCAAACCAAAAAATAGACCGAACTCCTCTTCGCCCTTTTAATCATTTTAGGTCATCGTCTGGTCTGGTTCAGTCCGATTCAATCTAACGTACAACCAGACATTGTGTTTTGTTAGGCCGGACTGGACCGACATGGACCGAACATTTTGGTGTGGTCCTCAGTCCGGTGTTTTGGGACAAATCTAGTTATTCAATTTTAGTCAGTCTGGTTTGGTTCTTGAGACGTGCTCAGCCCTACTTCCATGCTACATTAAACTTTCGAATGCAATGAACAAAAGTACACTAAAAAAACTTGTCTATGTCGTATGACTAATTTTAATGTTACAAAGTTCATAAGCCAATCAAATGTACTAATTACTTTCAAGTTTGTGATATCTAAATTTGATTTCTGTATAGAACTTCATCATCTAAGACATTCAATCTAATACAGTAATTTTTAATACTGTAAGAAGAAACACTTAGGTATATATCGCGTATGGCATCATGACAGACAGCAACTTTTACTCACAACATCAATTCTTTTTGTAATTTTTAAAAATAAACACACATGCACGCGCAACTGAGCTATATGTATACTCACATACCGCATCAATCTCACAATGTGTCCTTGACGTATTTCACAATACGTCAAGACTTGACCCACAATCCTTTGGTTGGAAATATTAATCTCGCATTGATACGACTAGGCCAAATGCCCATCCGCCATCACTTCTTGTTTATTTTGAGTTACTCTAGTGTATTATTGTAAAGAACTTTACAAAACACTTATGTTAACACAAGTCATGAATTTCAAATGTTTTGTATTCAGTCTCATTGATATGTCTGTGATAAGATAACGTTATCTATCTGTAAAATGAAAAATGATGTTGATGCATGTCTCCTCAAATGTTTGGGCACAAGATCAAATGTACTTTGATCTATCAATCTATCATGTTTGCAATTGCCTTTAATCTTTGGGCCTACATGTTGTTATCTAACTCACGTAATACATGACTATCTATCTTTTTTTCATTGTTTCCATCGCTGGGTGAAGCAAGAAAGCTATTATCGATCGGCAAATTTTGATAATTCTTAAAAGCTATATTACAAATCAGTTCGTCATAGAGGTAAATTACAAAAATTGTCAGAGAATTTGAAAATTTTACGTTACAACTTTTTTCGCTATGAGGCACCGTGCAAAGCCGTATATGAGGGTGTGCGAGGTGCCTCACATTTTTAGGGGCCTCAAAATTAACATTCCGTTACATAATTGTGGCCTCAAATTTCACTTTGAACAAAAATTATTAGCGTAACATAATTATATGTTGTAAATATTTGTTAAATTTGAAGCTAGATCATTAAAATGCTATGGTTTTTGTTTCAATAGCGTATAACATATCTTTAATCGTCATATTTATTTATCACATAAGTTTTTGCACAGGGCCTCCGCTAGCTTAGCTACGCCACTGGCACCGTGCCTCCCTCCTTCATCTCTAATCTATCTTTTCTTGTTCTTCTTTAACAGCCGAGTTCGAGTAACATCAACAAGGGTTGTTTAGATTTTCGGTTTACTTGTATACATCATATTCGATTAAACCAACAAAGGTTTAATTCGATTTCTTTTGTCTTCCTATACTGGACGTACAAAGTTTGACACGAGGGGTACGTTGCTTTGTTGGTTCGAAGTCTGAAATCCCAACTAAGGTTTCGGGTTTTGCATTTATTCGATCCAAAGGTTATTCGGTTGATTAGGGTTTTATAAACCCTAATTCGGTTCTTGTTTATTCGGTTATTAGCTCAAGGGTTTGCGTGGTAATCGGGATTGATACAAAGGTTGTTAGTTAGTGAAGTTAAGCCTAGCATAGCTTACGTGTTTGGTTGACGTGATTGTGTGAGCAACCGTAGAGGCAATTATTTTAGTTGCTTGTTTCGTTTTCTTGATCAAATTATCAAAAGGTACGCGTTTCTATTTACCTTTTATTTGTGTTAACCATATGCTATTACTAGGTCCTATCCGCTGCGTACTCGTGGCTAAACTAGTTACCTAGGTATTTAAATCCCAACAGTGGCATCACGAGCCACCTCGTTTTAGTTTTATGGGTTACACTTTATGTTTTAATTATATGCCTTGTCTATATGCCTATTAATTGAAACATATTCGATGATCTGCTGCGTTTAGGATTTTATTTATGTTTTGCTAGAAAATATGACAATGATATAGATTCCTTGCCATAGTTAAAATAAAATCAGTTAGATCTAGATCTTGAAAACTGTTAATTGTTAATATAGGATTAAAAAGGGAATGAAATTAAACTAGTTAATATTGCATGCTCCCCTTTTAATTAATTGCCTATTCCGGCTATAAGACCCACTCAATCACAATATGTGGTGAATGGGGCGATCTAGGCACTTTAGCAGAAAACCTAGTGAGGGTCTTATGGTTCTCCATTTGGGGAAGACTCGCGAGAGAACTCGGATTTTACATGTTTACCTGTATGATTAATGTCATCTTTTTATGAATCTTAGTATGCATGATTATTTAATGTCTAAATTGTTACGCGCCAAATTTAATATGCCATATGACTAAAAGATGATGTTAAAGTTGTTTATTAATTTTACACGCCTAATGTATGCTCATAGTGACCAACCATTTGTTTCGTGGAAAACTGTTTTTGTGAAAATTAATAAGACTAAACTACTGAAACTTGTTTTCATGAATTAAAAACTGGACGCTATGGACTCATGGGAAGTACGGGCTCACCACTAGAACAGACTATAAGAGAAGTTTAAGGCGGGTTGTTTTACGTAATTCCCTAAAGAAATAAGGTTTTTAATACGCTTCGCGCTGACCTTTTTCTCCGCTTCTTTGCGAGTTCGATTGGAGTTACCGTGAACCATGGAATGTCACTACAGTGTCATTATTAAAAGTTTTTAAATTAGTGTTACAAAGTTGTTTACATGCTTCTTTGTACACGTTTTGACACATTTATGTGAATACCCCTAGAAAATTTAAGTCTATGCCACCCAATCGTAGAACACGTGCACTTGGTTTGAGTCTCTTGGTCAGACCGCCAGAACCCATACCAACCATGGTAAATATCGTCTACTGGTCATAAAACCTTTAAACGATTTTCACAAGTTCTCGTTTGGTCGACTTAATTCGAGTCTCTTGGTCAGACCCTGGACCCGAGGCATAAGATGATACTAAACATGCTCTTAACATTATTACATGCTGACTAATGTTTTGACAAGTATCATAAATCTAAGAGTTGCATTAAAAATGCAATTAACGCTCGACGCTTACCTCTTGCCCCACTTGGTTACATCCTGGTCAATAACCTTGGGTAATGAAGTTGATACTGCAAGTTTGGATCTTAGTCTTAATTAGTAAAATTATTTGGGTAAGTTTAAATTCAATTAAGGAATTAATTATCGAAAATACTAATTGTTTGAACTTTTATTGTAGATGACTACCTCAGTCGGAAACAATTCGGTATTCAGGAGTTTCTTCGAGAAACAAAAACTCACTGGACCCAACTTCATTGATTGGTACAGACAACTACGTTTGGTACTTTCAACTGAAGACAAGGAATATTACCTTGAGCATCCTATTCCTGTTTGTACCAGTTGCACAACCTGGAGAGCAAATTTCCTCCTGAGGACCTTGCAGCTCATGCTGCATGGGTTAAAGGGCAAAGGGAAGTTGCAGCAGTGCTCATAGAGTTGATCAGAGGACCTAGTATCCAACGAAATCTAGCTCATTTTGGTGCTTATTGACATGCTACAGGAACTAAAAGCTATTTTTCAAACAAGCTGAACCAGGAACTCAGGAGCAAGACTAGTGAGGAGAATTTCACACTTGTAAGCAGAGGAAAGGTCAATATGTTAGCTCCCACGTTCTAAAACATGAAGGGCTACATTGACAACGTGGAGCGACTCGGTCAACCAGTTGGTCAAAAACCTGCAGTGATCTTATCTTTGTCTCACTCAATAAGGATTTTACCAATACGTGGCAGAATTTTCAATATGCAAACTAGGCATGGAGGTAAGGACCGTGAATGAACTACATGGCCATGCTAAGCTTCAGAAGAATCGCTGCCAAAGATAGATGCCTAATCCTGCACTTCATGGCAATACGAGCGGGAGAGGGGGTTCAGAAAAACCAAAAGAATAAACCGCACAAAGCTGGTAGAGGAGGTAAAGGTAGAGGAAAGAACAAGATGGGCTATGCTCATAACAATGTTCCATTTGCTCCTAAACCTAAGACTCCTCCACCACCTAAGAAGGATAACCCAGCAAAGGACGCCATTTGCCACGAATGTGGTGAAATTGGGCACTGGAGAAGGAACTGTCCCGTGCATCTCGCCGAGTTGATGAAAAAGAAGAAGCTATCTCAGGGAGCTAGCGCTTCAGGTATTTTCACCATAGAACTCTACTCTTTCCCTAGTAAATCTTGGATTTATGACACTGGTTGTGGTACTCATATTTGTATTACTACTCAGGGTCTACGGGGAAGTAGGAAGCTGAAACCAGGGGCTTTAAGTCTGTACGTGGGCGATGGTCATCGTGCAGCCGTTGAAGCAATTGGAACTTTTCATTTAGAGCTCCCTAGTGGATTAGTTATTGTCTTTGTCCTGAAACAATTGCAATTATGCTCTCTATCACTAAGGTGTTATTTCATTTCGCGTTTGATTGACGATGATTATAATCGTTTTGATGAGAACAATGTTATTTCAGTTTCAAAGTGATACATCTAGTTTATTTTATTGCTTTTCCACCGAGTATGATATTTTTGAAATTGATATGTCTTGTATCTAGATACTAACGATAGTATCAAATGTGTAATGCAATTACTAATAAAAGAGCCAAAATTAATTTAGACTCTTCTCTCTTGTGGCACTGTCGTCTTGGACACATTAGCAAGAAACGCATTGAAAAGTTGCAACATGATGGACTTCTCAATTCTATTGACATTGAGTCATTAGGAAAATGTGTTTCATCTTGTCTGTTAGATGGCTAGAAAACCCTATTCACAAGAAATCAAGTGTAAATGGCAAAGATTCTAACTTGGACTGATACACACCCTGATGTAATGTTGCCCATTTAGAATAGTGTTCAAGACAAGGAGCTAGCTACATCGTACTTTCACCTGACGATTTCAGTCGTTATGGTTAAGTTTACTTTTGCAAAACCTAAACATGATTTGAAACCTTTAAGGTATTTCCAAGAAGTAGAAAGCCAACTCGTGAAGACCGCATTAAGTCACCTACGTTCTGATCGTAGGAGGTGAATATATAGTCAAGAGTTTTTAGATAACTAAAGGACATGGGATTCATTGCCCAATCGCACACTCCAGAAATACCTCCCTACACGCCAGCAAAACAATGGAGTGTTAAGAGGAGAAATCGAACACTGCTAGACATGGTTCCGATTCTATGAAGAAGTCACAAACTACTCTAAACCAAATCCTTTTGGATGTATGCCATTGAGACTGCTTTCGGCTGCACGCATGTCTCAACATGGAGTTCCAATCTAAGAAGGTTATAAGACACATACGAGAATATGGGCATGGCAAGCCCTAACTGTCTTACATAAGAGTCTGGGGTTGTGAGGCATTTGTTAAGCATGACACAATTACCAAACCTACAAACTTGATCAAAGATCTTTTAAGAGTATCTTCATAGGATACCCAAAGGAGACAATGCGATATTATTTCCACAACCCATCAGAAACAAAGTATTTGTTGCTCCGGAATGCTGAGTTCTTTGAGTCTAAGTCTTTGGAGTCTAAAACAAGTCGGGAGTGTGGAAGATCTTGGAACTAATTCAAGAAGAAAGATCAAATCCTTCTGTAGACAAATAGCTCTAAATCATGAAAGGATGATCAAAAATTGATTGAACCTCAAAGTGATATCAATCCCATTCGAAGTCCACAAGGACAGACGCCGTCCCCGCAGATCGTATTGTGTTTTGTAGCATCGATGTTGAGGAACATGAGTTAGGAAATCTCGGTGAACCCGCTAACTATAGAGCTGCATTGCTGGATCCTGAATCCAAAATGGCTTGGATGGCGATGAATGTGGAAAATGCAATCCATGAAAGACACTATGTATGGGTCTTAGTTGAGCTCCTCCCAATGCTAAAACGTTAGGTAGGCAAAGTGGCTCATCAAGAAGAAGACTGACATGGATGGTGCAGTTATACACCGATTTAAGTCTCGTCTTGTAGCAAAGGGCTTCATTAAAACCTACGGGGTTGATTATGAAGAAACATTTTCTCCTGTTGCAGACATTAGAGCTATAAGGATTCTCATAGCTATAAACCGCCTGTACTATGACTATGAGATAAGCAAATGGATGTCAAAACCGCTTACCTCAATTGACATCTTTTCTGAGAAGTCTATATGGAGCAACCTGAGGTTTTGTGAATCCAAATATACAAACCATGTATGCACAAACTTAAGCGTTCCATTTATGGACTTAAGCAAGCATCAAGGCAATGGAATAAGCGATTTGATGATGAAATCAAGAAATTCGGTTTCACTCAAAATCCTGATGAGCCATGTGTATACCTAAAAGCTAGTGGGAGTTATGTCGCTATCCTAATTCTATATGTCGATGACATATTACTCATGGGAAACAACATTCCAATGTTACAAGATGTAAAATCCTATCTTGGAAGAAGTTTTGCTATGAAAGATTTAGGGGATGCTGCATATATTCTGGGAATCAAGATCTACCGTGATAGGTCAAAGCGGTTAATTGGTTTAAATCAAGTGCTTACATTGGAGAAATCTTGTGAAAGAATTTTATATGGAAAATTCCAAGCGTGGAACGATCCCAATGCAAGAAAAGCTTAAATTGAGTAAGTCACAAGGTGCTTCAACGCCTGCTGAGAAACAGCGCATGCAGAATATTCCCTACGCTTCGGCTATAGATCTATTATTGTTATGTTGTGAGATTACTTGTCCTGATGTTGCGTTGCACAAAACATGACAAGCCGACTTTTAAAACAGATCCGGTGAAGACACTGGACTATATAGTCTACGATACATTTTACTTAATATATAATGTGATATTAGAGGGTGGGGGGGAAGTGGGGAGTTGGGGGCTGTTAAAAATATTCTTAAGTATCTTCGCAATAACAAAGGATAAATGTATCAGTGATATGGAGGTAATTTTAAACGACAGCTCGAGTTTCTTGATACACTGAAGCTGGATATCCTGACGGATAGCTGACAACCCAGAAAAAGTCGCAGACAGTGATATGTGTTCGTTCAAAATGGAGGTGCTGTTGACTGAAAAAGTACAAAACAGTAAAAGTCTTTTATAGCTACCCTCAACATACAGAAGACTGAATCTTCGCTTGGCTTTATGATGCATCGAAAGAGGCTGTCATGGATTCGTAAATTTATTTCTCTGGGGCTTGGCATTAGTTCCCACAATTGAAGAACCCATAAGATATGTACTATGTGATAATACTGGAGGCCATTGCAATAGCGAAAGATGATGGATTCACTAAAGTGCAAGACCATTTTCGCTGCAAAAGTTCACTATCTTCAGCAAGAATAGCCATAAAGAGGGTCGGAGTGATACGGATAGAAACAAGATTGACACAGATGATATTAGCTGACCCTTTACAAAGGCTTTGGCATCCAAGCATCCAATTAACTAGGACAATCGGATTGTTCCAGCTAGTAGCATGTAACACTGTGTTTGATTAGTATTTTGATAAATTTTTGGAATAGTAAGCACAGTTTTAATTTTCTGATGAATCAAAGATACTTGGGATTTTTTTCATCATATAACAACCTGTATTCTATATTTGCATGTTTAATCCAAGTATGATTTAATCATTCTAAATATGCCATTGTCGGGTGTTTGGGGTGGGGGGGGGGTATGGGTTAACATCAGGGAATATTGGTAAATGAAAGGCAAATGTTGGCGTGTTTGTTATAATTCTTTTAATAATGGCTGGTTCTCGCCAAACTCATATTTATCACAAGTGATGCATACTGGATACCCCAACATTCGATCATTTACTTTTGAGACCCATGTTCATAAGTAAAATAAACGAAAATGGATTGATAAAGTATTGTCCTTAGACTTTGAGATGGCAAGCAAGATCTGTATGTGTGGTGGATAATCACTTTGTAGATTGTAGCGGCCAAAAACGCTGTCCTGAAACAAGGTAGATATAAAAGCTAATTTTTCGATGTATGTGAAGCACGCATCCACACCACTTGTAGTCATATAAGGATTTGTTCCTCCACTTGATATTGCAGAAAGATACCATTGTGCCCACACCAGATTTAATCAGATAAATATGGCCGAAGCTCCCAAGGGTAATGCAAGATGATTCTTGATTACGAATTTGGTATATCTGAATTATTTTCTTTACAATAACTAGAAACATAATGTTAAACTATAAGGAATACTTTGGATCCATATCCATGGTTCTAAGACGGATATTCTATCATAAACAAAAGGATGATTATAAAGCACGAAATATAAACCCATTAATAGCTGAGATGATATTTGAAACTCTATCCATAATATTCCTAATGAAAAAAAAATTGTTCTGGGTGCTAAGACTTATAGCAATTATAGGTATAGATTTTTATGTGCTACACCGACCCAAGTGGGAGCTTTTGGATTATGGTAGTCGGAAGCACGAAATAACAATTACGAATATATGTGAGCCTATTGGGGGCACACACGTTAATACACGGAGAATACGTTTAATACTTCACGTTTAATAATACCACAAGGACTAAACCGAGTTAAGACATAAACTTATGATGTATTAAAAGCTGGAAACAAATAAGAATATCCCATAAGGATTAAGGAATCGATTTGGGATAAGGAGAGCTAGGAAAAGAGGAGGTATTGTGATAAAACTAGGACTTGTTTCCTAGTTCATCTAGTCTAAGGTTTGATGAGTATAAATACTCCTTACCCTTCATTCATTCCATGCGACAGAAGACAAAATACCTCAATCTCTGATTCTCTTTTCTTGTTCTTCTTTAACAGCCGAGTTCGAGTAACATCAACAAGGGTTGTTTAGATTTTCGGTTTACTTGTATACATCATATTCGATTAAACCAACAAAGGTTTAATTCGATTTCTTTTGTCTTCCTATACTGGACGTACAAAGTTTGACACGAGGGGTACGTTGCTTTGTTGGTTCGAAGTCTGAAATCCCAACTAAGGTTTCGGGTTTTGCATTTATTCGATCCAAAGGTTATTCGGTTGATTAGGGTTTTATAAACCCTAATTCCGGTACTGTATTATTCGGTTATTATCTCACGGTTATGCGTGGTTAATCGGGATTGTATACAAAGGAATTGTTAGTTAGTGAAGTTAAGCCTAGCATAGCTTACGTGTTCGTGGGGGGGGGGGGGGGGGGGGGGGGGGGGGGGGGGGGGGGGGGGGGGGTTGACCGTGATGTGTGAGCAACACGAGAGGGCAATTATTTTAGTTGTTGTTTCGTTTTCCTTACTTCTTGATTCAAATTATCAAAAGGTACGCGTTTCTATTTACCTTTTATTTGTGTTAACCATATGCTATTACTAGGTCCTATCCGCTGCGTACTCGTGGCTAAACTAGTTACCTAGGTATTTAAATCCCAACAGTAAATTACAAAAATAGTCAGAGAATTTGAAAATTTTACGTTACAACTTTTTTCGCTAGGAGGCACCGTGCAAAGCCGTATATGAGGGTGTGCGAGGTGTGCTACCGCACATGGCCTCACATTTTTAGGGGCCTCAAAATTTACATTCCGTTACATAATTGTGGCCTCAAATTTCACTTTGAACAAAAATTATTAGCGTAACATAATTATATGTTGTAAATATTTGTTAAATTTGAAGCTAGATCATTAAAATGCTATGGTTTTTGTTTCAATAGCGTATAACATATCTTTAATCGTCATATTTATTTATCACATAAGTTTTTGCACGAGGGCCTGTATCCGCCTAGCTTAGCCATACGCCACTAGGTCACCGTGCCTCCGCCTTTCATTCTCTAATCTATATAATGTGAATAAGATGAAAATGAAGAACACGTCCTCCAGCGAAAAGACCTGCCTTCATCGTGTAATCATATGCTTAAGGGATCGGATCAACATTTTTCTTCCTCGAACAGAAAAAAAAAGTTTCGCTTCAAGAAACATAAAATTTATCTGTAATGTCATAGATATTGCAATGCATTTGCTTAGATGAAAAGCAAGTATAATGTTCAAAAACATGTCCATCGAGAAAATCATATGCATGTCATAATTATGATAAAGAAAATTCATATACGTACCGTGAATCAAACGTAACTTCTAAGTAGCTAATAAATGAGTAACGTAACAACTTGTGCTTGCTAAAAATAGTAAGAAGGTTGTGGTAAAACCAAGTACATATGGTCAAATAATGAAATAATATTATGGTAATACACATTTTAGAAGTAATGTGACGTCGTTTTGGACCCCTAGCTACAGTAATATGAACAGTACGTTTGCTACAGTGGCCGGCCCTTTGGGCTCCCAATTTGGGCCGGCTCATTTAATTTTTTATTATTTATTTATTTTTATTTTTAAATTAGGTAATATAAAAAAAAAAATTCTCGCCCAAAATAGAGAAAAAAAATATAAAAGTATACTATTAAACATGAGACAGAGAAAAAATAATACCCCATTATTAACAACACATTACAAAAATGTACTACGACAGCGTGTTTACGTCTTCGACAGTATTTTAGAAGTAATAATGTCCTTTTGACCCATGCTATCATTATCCTCTAAAATAGGAACAGTAACGTTTGCTATATGTGGCCGGCCCTTTGGCTCCCAATTTGGGCAGCCCATATAACGTTTTTTTTTCTTAAATTAACGTAATATAAAAAATTCCGGGCGAGCCAAAATAAGAAAAAAAAAAGAACCAAAATAACTGATTTATTCATGATAAAAAAAATACCCGCGACATAGCCTAACGACATAAGCCCATATAAAGAAAAAAAAAAATAAACTATTAAACATGAGACCGAAAAAATAAACCCAGATATACAGACACATGTACAACATTACTACGACTACTTTTTGACGTCGTTCTTAACAGTAGTATGAACAAGTTCGGCCCATGGCTCCTATTCGGGCGCCCACTTTTTTTTTTTTTTAAATACGCAATACAAAAAAAATACTCCGACACAAAATAAAAAAAGGAAATTACAAAAGACTGACTTATTCATATCAAATAAATACCCGCGTCATGCGGCCCAACTCATAAGCCCATCTGACGTCTGCTACTGTAATATGAACATGATCGGCCCAAGGCTCCCCGTTTGGCCGGCCCACTTTTTTTTTATTTTTAAACTACCAATACAAAAAAAAAATACTCTAACACAAAGATAAAAAAAAAAAAAATTACAAAAGTACTGACTTACTCATTATCAAAAAATACCCGCTCATGAGCCCAACACAAGATAACCCATATAAAAAAACCACTATTAAACATAAGACCAAAAAATTAACCCTCACAAAAAAGATATTAAAAAAAAAATTGTTCGGCACAAAAGAGATTACTCCATGCAACAGTAATATGTGCCTCTTTTTGTTTAAAAATCGCAATACAAAAAAAAATACTCGTCACAAAATAAAAAAAAAAATTACAAAAGTACTGACTTATGTAGATCAAAAAATACTCGCAGCCATGAAGCCTAACACTATAAGCCCATATAAAAAAAACACTATTAAACATGAGCCCTAAAAAAATAAACCCGCACAAATAAAAAAATAAAAAAAAAATTAAACCCGCAACTATGTGCGAAAAATTAACGCCCGCAGCAACGCGCGGGTAATCTTGCTTGTTGCTCACAAATTGCATCTTACACCCTACATTTTATGGGAACTACGCTATTAGTAGGTTTTTAAGTAAGCTGGAAAAGAACCAACAAACACAATTGGGGCATTGTTTAGTTTGTCGTTAATTTTATACGAAATTTTCTTGGTCATCTCGTTTATTAAGAAATGAGTTATTTTGTGCTCGTTTATGTCGTTCCTATAATAGATCAGAAACAATGTATAAAGGAAAACAAAAAAACTAAATATTGTATTTTATGTGTGTTCATTTGTTTGAGTGTATCAAATGTTTAAAGTAATTGTTTATAATATGATATGCGACCATAGACAAATAAACGAACATAAATAAACATTAACAAACGTTATCAGACGTTCATGAACATAAATGAAGGAGCGAGACTTTTATCCATATTCGTTCATTTAACTAAACTATCATAAAATCTTGCTGATGTTTGTTCATTTAATGAATAAACATACGTAAACGAACTTGTTGTCGCACGGTTCATGAAATACGAACTGAACGTTCGGTTCATTTACAACCTTAAATTTTAATCTCAGTTATTTTCAAATAAAATACTAAAGTTCAAATGAATATAAAAAATAGGCTCGATTAGAACATGTACATGATCTTTTAGGGTGCGTTTGGTTCCTGCATATCGGAATCACGGAATGACAATGATAGTGATTGCAACCGTTTGTTTAGCTACTATGGGAATCAGAATATAATTTTATACCCATAGAACGATTGTAGCGGGCATAGGTGAGTTTTCTAAGGATTCTCGCGGGTTTTTTTGTCTATTTATTCTCCATCACATAAAAATAAAAAAACTATGATGGTGTCTATATTTTATTCGCTATATTTGAGAAAATGGTAAATGAACCCATCTTGCGAAATTCCATACCGAAACTATATTGATAAACCAAACAACAATATTGATAATGATATCCTTATTTCAATTATACCTTATAATGATACCATTACTCATAGTGATTCTTTGTAACAAACTAAACGCGCTTAAGCTCTTTCTTACCAAAGATCATGCTACAAACAACAAAGTTATGTTGGAAAAAACTAACACTAATGCGAGGCATACAAAAACCTCACTGAATCTTATTATACAAAGGTTTGTTTAACAAGTACGACAAACCTTCCTTTTAAGTTGAAAAAATACATTTAAAATATATTCAGTAAACTAATATATTATCTCACTTAAATGTGATTTTAATAGATATAAACTCATGTTTTACTTCTTTTTTTCATTTTTATAGGAACCCAAACCCTTTATACAAATACAAATGTACATGTGATCAGTCTATTGAGCACATAGGGGCCATTTGTGCAGTTATCACAATTGCAGAATGTTTTTGCTTTCTTTTTTCCAAGTTGCAGGGGGAAGACTGAACAAGCACCAACCCGTCAGTCGTCAATTAAAAAATAACGTTTTATTCTTTGTATATAAGCCGAAAAGTTTCAAAAGAAGCCACCAAAATAGCTCCAAACTAAAAAAGTCAGAATAGCGGCTTATAACCGAAGACAAACACCCCCCCAAAACAGATGTGTGTTGAACACTATATAAGCGATGATCACAAAGTGGTTAGCTATAATCCTGTAGATATTGTATTGTTTCTCGGCACTCCTAACAGTCGTTAAGTGCACATCGAGCAACTCATAAGGTAGAGCTTTGTTTAATCCAACTGTGATGAATACAGACCAAATAAACTTAATCAATCAAATGTCATGGACCTAACTAGGAAAAAGAAGTCTACACGAAAAGAGATTATCAAGATCACGTACGGGGTTTTTGATCGTATAGGAAACACAACTAACATGAAAGAATCCTCCAAGGGATACATAATCGTTTTCAACCAAATAAATGTTTTCAACATGAAACCTACCATAGGCGGCCGAGTTTCAGCCACACGTATGAGCAATTAATCTTGTGTTTACTAGTAGGGGATGTTCATCATGTTCTGCATTGTAAGTACGCGTATATAACTCTCTTTTAAGCAAGGTTTTACAATTAATCTAGATTCTATGACAAGTAAAGATATTTCACAACATGTTACGGTAACCTGTACTTCATGCACCAACATTGTATATAAAACCTTGCTTTGGAATATAAACCTTGACATACACTTATCAACTAGAAGTTTCTCATACAAACGATGTATGTAATCGACGTTAAGATATAACAAAATATTTATAAAAGATCGCAATCTTAATAACCATGTCGCGTGTGACGCGTGTGAGAGACAAGTTGGTCATGGCCCCTTTATATCAACCCCAAATTTGTTTCAACTCAACATCCGATCCCCACAATCACATTCTTTCTCTCTCTCTCACCCATCTGCAGACACTAGCAAAGGTATATGCTTTTGCCCCACTCCAAAAATAATTGAACTCAAGCACATAAAATAACAAGTCATTAAAAGCTGCTATGTAGTAGCATTCATTCACTAGAGTGTTGCTATTTATAGCTTCTTAAACACAAATCCTCATGTGGGTGTCTCAAGTTTCACAACTTTATGCATTTTTATGAGACTATATATACAATCTCATACTTTGTTTCTTGTTTTTTCATAGGTGAGAGATGAGAGTTGAAGAGAAATCTTTGACTTTTTGAGAAGTTGAAGGTAAATAGATTTGACTTTTATTGCTTAAATTTACAATGCCAGTTCCTTTAGCTCCATATCCAACTCCTCCAGTACCATTTACACCCCCTGCAACTCCTCCAACTGGTACATTATCTTTGTTTTTATCTTTAGTTATTTTAAGTTACTAGGGTGGTATTTGAATCTGATTTAATTGACTTAATAAAGAAAACTAATCTCATAAAGGTCAGAAAGTCATATGAAATTTTTTTGTTAACGACTTAATATGAAAATATAAAGTGATAAAAACGAAGGTGTCTGCATTAAGTTATATCTTACTTAAACACAACTTAATACAAAATTTGAACAAGTTTTGTATGTTTTTCGATAGAAAATAGCATAATCTAAAGTTATATAGTTGCCCATATGATTTTTTTTATGAGTGTTATGTTAATAGGTAGACTTAAGCATAGTCAACTTTTGACCATTAAGATAGAAAGTCAAACTCAGTGTTTCTCAAAACATGATTTATTATTAATCTTTACAGTTTTGTAGCTCAGAATGGTTAAATTCATGATAGATCTCATAGATTAATTTATTCATGGGTTGTATTTATATACTCTAGAAGCATTCATGCTGATTTGTGAAACTAAAAACTAACAAGGTTGACTAATAAAAAGTCAAAGGTACTAAACAGGGCACTCTGTTTTTTTAACAGGTTCCGAAAGCCAATTAGTATGCTCAGGATGCCGAAATCTTCTTCTTTATCCGATAGGCGCGACTTCAGTTTGCTGTGCTGTTTGCAATGCTGTCACTGCAGTTCCTCCCCCTGGTATCTACTAAATTTTTTATGTTTATTAGTAGTATTTTTTAGATAAATGAATTCTTGAGGTCAAAATGATGAATATATATTTCTTAGGTACCGAAATGGCACAACTGGTATGTGGAGGTTGTCACACTTTACTAATGTACATTCGTGGAGCCGCAAGCGTACAATGTTCTTGTTGTCATACCATTAATTTGGCCTTAGAAGGTACAATTTATTTACTCTATTAAAGACTACCAAGATTAAACGTTATGGGAGTGGTCTAATATAATGAGTTCATTGTGTTTCGATAAGCAAATCCTGCGTCTGATTATTTAGCACCAAAATTGTGAACTTTGTTGCAGGAAATCAAGTAGCACATGTCAACTGCGGAAATTGTAGGATGCTATTGATGTACCCGTATGGTGCACGGTCTGTGAAATGTGCAGTTTGCCAATTCATTACATCTATTGGGGTTAGTACCCGTAACATATCTATGTATCTATCTTTGTTATATACATTGTCGTTTTTATCACTAGCAAAAAAGCTGAGTGTTCAGTTTTTCTCATGATCAATTTTACTTGAATAATCGCAGGTTCCGACAAGCAATATTGAACAGAAGCTCGTCACCTAGAACTTAATGATGTTTCTCCTTGCCTACGTCTATAGAGCTACAAATTTTCTCTTGCAAGAGATTATTGTTACTGCAATTACTGTTTCGTGTTTCTTAATGAATAAACTCAATGTTTTGTATATAAATAAAAAGGCAAGATGTCGTTGCATTGCGTTCTATTTGTGACAACTTTGTTCTTAAAAACACGTATAAGACATCGTTAAACATAATTTCTCAAAGAAATTACTACCTAAGAAAAGCAAAGATGCTTAAAATATTCTTTCATGTCGTTTTCGACAGTCAAATACAGTCACAAGCAAGGTTCCTTAGAGAGACGTCACACCATTATTGACCATCTTTCTCGAAGACTCTTCCGTGTCCATATTCTCAATTTCTGATTGAATATAATCGTCCTACCTTTTTCGATATGTTGTCTATATTCGCATCAAGCCTAATCTCTTTATCTTTTTTGAATCTTACGTCATAATCTTACATGAGTGAAACAGAACAAACATAAATCTCTCCAAGAAAATGCTCCGCCACATACAAATGGTTGGGAGATCTCTGTTTGACACGTCTCCATTCTGCTATAGTGATTGATTCAAAACACATGTCCTTGATGATCTCATAACCAAACTCTAGCCAAATCCTTAAGGTAACTTACGCCTTAGATATCAACTTGTTCTAACTTTCTAAGCGTGTTCAAGTGAGATAGACACCCGGTCATAAGCTTCATGTGAGCTACTTGATATTGATAAGCTTCATGGTTTACAAATTTATTTGGATTTGAGAAAGAAAAAAAAAGGCATGGACTAGATATGATTACAAACAAGTTTGATTTTCCCATCAACAAATAGTCAAAACACTGTTTTAAGTTTTAACAAAACAAAAAGGTTTTCAAGTAAAATCATTGATCCATGTTTCAGATTTCAAGGGGTTCATGACCTCATGTTGGAAATAAAGTCTAGTAGAATCGTATAAAGGTGAATATGACTGTTGAGACACATACATTTTTGGTCCTTGTGGTTTGGTGTGTTTTTCACTATTGGTCCAAAATTCAAAAACGTTTTGGTTTTAGTCCAAAAGTGATACTTTGTTTCACTTTCAGTCCAAACATGTTGAAAATTTAGACCAATAGTGAAAAACACATCAAACCACAAGGACCAAAAATATACTTTACTCGACGCAAAATTTTTGGATAAGCATCCACGTAAATAGTGAATAAGAATCACGTGATCTTTCCTTTTTTAGAATAAAGTGTTAAGGGAATTTTTACACTCTTTGATTGAATGCATAAAGTAAGAATGTCTATCCAACTTATGTACTGTAAGAGTGATGGGTATAGGATAACGAATAACACGTTATTCGTTTGGCACCTCAGCGATATCTCATCCCCTTCACAATAACACACCAACAATTAAAACCTCCTCCCTAAGAGAGCTCGGTAAAGGGGGGAATTCGCACGCCATTGGCAAAATCGGTACCAATGGCGGCGCCATAGCTCCCCACCACTCCCGCCATTCGCACCCAAGCCATCCCCCTCACATGCGCCGTTTAGCTTCTTTCTTTATTATCTTTTCTTTGAGTGAATGGGTATTTTTGGTGGGATATTTTGTGGAACTTGAGGAGGGGGTTTTAGTTATTGGGAGAGGGTGAGGTGACGCTGAGGTGGTAGACGAATAAGACGTTATTGGTTCCTCCCTTACCTAGCACTCTAACAAATAAACCAATAACACTTATTGGATCCCACAAAATACCCGCCAAAAATACCCATTCACTCACAAAATATATATATATATATATATACACACACACAAACGGCGTACGTGGGAGGGATGGCTAAAAACCAAATGGCGGACGAATGGCTTGAGGGTCGGTGCACTATGGCGAACGAATGGCACGTTTTTGGTGCAAATGGCGGACGAATACCATACCACACCGAGCACTCTAATGTGAATATGTATTATGTAATACTGTATAGGTGTTCCTTTTCAGATTATTTTGGGGCTTATGGCTTATTTGACTCTGTTTATATTTCATAAGCTCATTTTTTCCGACTTATGAGCTTATTATGACTTTAATATGGAAATTTAACCGAACTAACCGAACCGAATAAACCGAATAACCCGATAACCGAGCCGATCAACACCCCTATGCCATATAAACCGAGTCAAATAAGCTCGTAAACCCAGAATTAAGCTTAAACAAACACCCCCATTATCCATAGTAGGTGTTTGGATTGCTTTCTAAAGTTCTCATACTTCCATAGTGGGTGTTTGGATTGCTTTCTAAAGTTCTCATACTTTTGCCATACAATAGATAAGCAGCCTTAAGGGTGTTTGAAATTGCCTATCTGATTATATGTGACTGTGACGGAGCACGTTAATTTTAGTACAGTTAGAGTTTTGAAGTTGCGTATTCCAAAAGTCATAACTACAGAGTTCCTCAAATGTGCCAACAGTATAATAATATGTTTAATAAGGAGATTACAAAAAGATACGTACTAATATTGTTTTAACTAATAGTTTACATGTAATTTACAAATTAATAGGTTCTTACTCGTCTCCCATGGCTAGTTCAAGTGCGTAGTCATCTCTTTCCTGCAACAATTATTGATAAAAAATGTAAGGCAAGTCTCAAAGAACCAACCATAAAATTAGATCGAATACAGTGATGAACCCAGGTTTGGTTCTTCTTCTGACATTTAAAATTAAAAACTTACTATAGGTCCTCGTGCAAAATATCGTCCGAATTGAAGCCAATATACCTGCAGAAGTCATGCAATATAAGCAAAGTTTAAAGAAGACCAACACATTACAGAAAGTTGTTTTATCCATAGTCAAGTAGTTTTACACCAATTGGTAACAATTCAGATGAATTCACATTTCATTAAAAAATCCATATTTAAATCCTGGGTTAAGAAAACTAAGCACCAGTCGACAATTATGAATTGTTTATTAGAAGATTAGTCAATGCAGTGGAGTACTGCACATAAACCAAATAACATGTCTTCAGCATGTAGTAAAGATGAACTCTAATACTAACTAATAACAAGAACCTTGTTTGAGCAATCATGCTCCCGTACTATACATGTCACTTACTGTAATTTGAGATAGTACGGGAGCATGATTGCTCAGTACTTATTGATACGCAGTTCTACATATTTAGCTCGGCAAAGTGTACATACCTCATCCTCATCTTGTGTCTCAACTTCAATATCAGAAGTTGGGAAACCAACACAAAGGAGCGCATAACCCTACACAAATGTATAGAGTTTTATGAGCTTGTATCCAATGTAACCAGATAAAATTACATGATATTACCAATAATAGGTAACATGTTAAATTAAGAATGGAAAAGATCAAGAGAACAACATGCCTGAGCTTTCAGTTCTGCAGATATCCCTAATGCTTCAGGCTGTCTAAGTTCTCCAGATTTGATACGAACGGCACAACTAGTACAACAACCTGCCCAAGAAGATACATTTCGACATGAACATGGTAGATGGACACACCTAGAAGTAAGAAAATTCAAACAGGCCCTTCATAACCATAAACTAGATTAAGAAAAGCTGTCTATTTCTTTTTATCCATTGGTGCAGTCTTGCTCTCACATGACTCGACAACGTAATGATAGATTTTTACATTAGCAGAATGTCAGCAAAAGCTTGATTACGAGCCTTATGTTTCGTCCATTTGACTCACTCAAATCAACATCCTAAGTTGTGCCCATGCCAATATCACTTTTTAACACACACACAAGATAAATAATATTGTGGCGGTGATGAGTTTTCAATTTCCAATTGTAATATGCAAAAGTCTTCCCCATATACAAATATACGATAAGTAATATTACAATAAAATTGTTAGAAAAAAAGATGAGATGGTACACAAATCCAAGTTAGTTGTAAAACCAGTGAAACTAAAATGGCACACCTTGGGAAGATATTTCACGCGAGTCAAACTTCAGAAGTGATAAAGCTCACAAGTCATTACTAAGCACTAAGATCATCAATGCATTTACCACGATCTACATATCTTATGATGTTATGGAAATGTGGACAAATAGTATTTAATATCGAATCATAAAGTAGTATACAAACTTGCAAAACCAAAGTGAATTCAAACAGTATCAACATAGATGGTATTAGCTACAAGTAAAGATAACTTGAAATATAGAACAATACCGTGCCTGCAAGCGAATGGTAGTGAAATGTCCTGTGCTTCAGCTGTGTGCAATATATATTGATCCTGCAAACATCACAGTATACAGCAATGAATAGAAACCATAACACTGCAAACAAAACCTCAAGCTCTCCACATTAACGAAAAACCTTAGACTAATCATAGCCGATATGAACAAACTTGTGACACTACAAATTCATGGCTAAAACACTTAGACTAATCAAAAACAACATTCTCTATCAAAATGTATACACGAAACTTATAACACTAAAAGGATGCATGTTCACTCGAGGTCCAGCCTAATACTCTTGAGTTCAAAATTAACAAGGTCAATTGTTTAGTTTATAATAGAAAGTTAGAAACATACTTTACATGTTTCAGCAATTATCAATAATAGTCACAAAAAGGCTGGTTCGACGAGCAACCCTTCCCCAAGGACTGCATCTCAGGCAGTGTGTTGAGTTCTTTCCTACGAACCAGGGGAGTTGATATGAAACTCATGACCTATTTTACAAAAGACCTCCATTTCCGTCTCTCCCGGCCTCACAAGAACGTTTGCGCTGGGGTATAGGTGCTTGAAGGCTGGCCCTGTGGGATTAAAAATTGAGACCTCCACAAGAACGTTTGTGATGATAGGCGCTTGAAGTCTGGCCTAAAGTTGTTGCATGTGGGGTTTGAACTTGAGACCTCACAAATTTACAATAATCAATAATAGTGACTTACTTTCATTTTGATATCGATCATAGCAAGTCACTTTAATTATTCTTAGCCAACGTAGGAGTAGCGAAATGCATACTATTATTAGTTAGTTGTTATAAAATGTGAAACATATAAAGCACTAATAAATACTCCCTCCGTCCCATTTTTATTATCCATGTTTCCTTTTTGGGTTGTCCCAAATTAATTTGTCCACTACTAAAAAATAGATATGGGAATCTTGATGAACGTGTACTATTTTACCCTTGTTTGAAATTATTTTTACACAACTTTACAAGAAGACTTTAATTATTAGTTAAGGGTTAAACTGTCTATTATGTCAAAAAAGTAAGAAAGAGAAGCAGTAATAAATTATTTTTGGTCGGGAGGGTAATAACTCAATAATGTATCAATCAATCTATTTTTTTAACTCAACAGTGTTCAAATTTTACCGCTTACCTCAAACTTTGTTAACTAAAGATAAGGTACGAACCAACCATAATACCTAAATATCATGGCAAGTACAGATCTCCGAGTATGAAGAAATGGTGAATTTGATAATCACGTTGTTGGATTGCTTAGTTGGCGCAAATTTATTTTTCGTATTTTTTGACGAAAAGCAACTAAGGTAATAATCTAACGGAAATAGGACTAAGATATATGATGAGAAAAATAGTTGCTTAGATGTGCTAGTTTTTAGTTGTGATTTTTTATATACTAGATGCATTTCATCAAGTTAGGTCAATCATATGCATTTTTCATTCTCTACACGTCAAATGTATTGCTAGTAAAACTTGGCTATCGTTTTCACTTTCGGAACTAGTTTAGATGCATTCAAATGAATAGAGATGCATCTAATTTGCATCGCAAATGTACGGTTATACTTATTTCTCATTCTTGTATGAGTTAATGACATCTAATAGCAAAGAACTTTCTCAAAAGTTCACTTATCACATATCAACTCAATAAAATACCCCAATACCCATCAAACTTTCAAATTTTAGTTCAATTTGCTTACGTGTCGTGACCAGCATATTTTTTTTAAGTTAATTTGTAAAGTTAGGTGTTTCAAATACCCATCAAACTTTGTCAAATGTCCACTTATCACATGAACCCAATCTGACGTGGATCATAACACTACAAATTTATGACGTGGCATGTAGATTCGTCAGCTGACGTGGATTTTGTAGGTAAAAAAAAGGTTTTTGTTGATTGTGGTATTTTAAAAAGTTGGATCGAGATCCTCTAAAGTTTATATGAACATGACCGATAAACTTCTCTCACAATTCACAAACATAAAAGTGGGGCCTACTAAGGGACCCGGTTTACTTTTTGATTGTGAATGAACTTTACTGTTCATGTTCGTGTGAACTTTACCGGTTTACTTTTCCTGCTAGGTGCAAACAACCATGAAGCGGTCACGCCAACCTCGTGAAAAAGGAGGGTTTTACCTGGTTTGAGTCTGTGTGGCGGTGGGTTTAAACCCCGTGGATTAGTCGGCCAAAAAGGTCGGAAATCATGGTTACCCAAAAAAAAAAAAAAAAACAGCAAAAAGAGCTTATATATGAGGATGTTCATGCCAAATGATTAAAAAAAAATGAGCTTATATGTTAAGTTTGAGATTATCTTAACAAACTTGAACACAATAATAAATGAGTAAGTATAATTAAAATTACCTCGGGAACGTAAAACTCATGAACAACGTCTCGTTGTCTATCATGTACAGTAACTTTATGGCTCGGAGCCGATGAGGCTACAGAAAACCGTGGTACTTCTGGGGCAGCTTTAAGCTCAGACGACGTCGTTTTACGGCGGCATCGAAATGAAGTGCGGAAAAGTGATGGAGTAAAACGGTAAGTTGTTGTGGTGGTACTTAGACTGCTCAAAGGAGGAGATTGGAGATTCATTGGTGTTTGTTTGTTTTGGGGGGGGCTTATCTCTATCAGTTGTTGCTTATTATTGCTGATTTTCTTGTATTTTTCTTCCGGATTATACAAGTGGATATTTGTAGGGGGTTTTTGTTTCGGCTTATACACGGGCTTACGAGCTTATTTGATTTCGGTTTATATAAATTAAGTTATTGAGAATTATGGGCTTATAAGTTTATTATTTTGTAATAAACTTATATAAGATGACAACTTTTAAAATAAGCTGAAAAATCAAGGCTTATATATAAGCTGAAATCAAATAAGCTCATAAGCCCGTGTATAAACCGAAACAAACACCCCTTTATTTTTATTTTTATCATTTATTCACTACTAAGCTATTTTTTTTTCTATTTTTAGTTATGGTTAAAAGAAAATTGTTATGTTATTATTTTTATTAAATGAAAAACAAAACAACACATCTTAAAATTAAAAATTTAGTAAATTCGGTTTGACAAAAATAGGGTTAACAAGTGTCATTGCCCGCGCGATGCTGCGGGGCGCTTTTTGCTGATTTATTTTTTCGGTCTTATGTTTAATACTTTGTTTTTTTTCTTATATGAGTTTATTTGTTGGGCCTCATGTTTAAAGATTTATTTTTTTGGCTATTTTGGTTTTTTTTTAATATAATTTTATGAGATTTGGGTAAATTTGTGTTAATCATGATTGTTCGCGCGTTGATGTGTGACATTAATTGATGTGAGGCGTTAAGTTTTTTTTTATTTTTATTTTGTGCGGGTTTATTTTTCCGGTCTCATGTTTAATAGTTTGTTTTTATATGGGTTTATGTGTTAGGCGTCATGTCGTGGGTATTTTTTGATCTGAATAAATCAGTACTTTTGTTGTTCCTATTTTGTGCCGAGCAATTTTTTTTATATTAATTTGTGCGGGCCGGGTTTATTTTTTCGGTCTCATGTTTAATAGTTT
>BQNB010089780.1:9463-23130 GCA_026074375.1 Tanacetum coccineum
AGTAAAACTGTTTCCCGCTTGTTTTAACTGAAAAGGGGGATAGGGGTGAAGTTTGACTTTTTGGTTGACCCGGGTTATAACTTTCGGTTTATAAGAACTTTGGGCCGGTGTTGTAGTTGGGCTTGGACTTGATTTGTGTTATAAGAAAGTAACGGGTGTTAACTCTTTTAGTTATAAGAGTTAACACCGTTGGGATTTTTGTCATTTAGTGTTGACCATGCTTGTTGACTTGAGTTGACCATTGTTGATTTTAGATAGCATTCTCCCGGCTCTTTGTGTGCTCTTCCGTTCCCGTGTTCGTGTTTGTCCGGTTTTGACCGTTTTCTTGTAATTTTTACTTTATCCGTACCTACACAATAAGAAAGACAAAACAAGCAATATTCCAGCATTTTATGCACAGTTTTGGTCTTTTAAGGGTCATTTTTATATAAAATGGATATGTGTTTTCACACATATCAAAATTCACCAAACTAAGCGATTGCGTGTCCTCACGCAATGTTATATGCTCCATAACCAAAAATCTCAAAACATCCTCAAACTAAATCTTTAAAAAGTAGCAAAGACTTTTGTGAAGAGAGTTAAGAAATCACAAGTTATAAAACACCCATATTTTCCCATTTTTCTAATTTTTTTTTTATATATTAATAATATAATTGAGATTATTTTGACTTTCGTTATTTCCATAACTGTTAGGGATCATAGAACAAGATGCATTTCGATTCCGAGAATGCCCCAAAAAGGATAAATTCATCGTTCCTGACTTTTCACTTATCCAAACCAAGCTTAAAACAAAATCGCCGCTAAATATTAATAAGGATGCTAACACTACTCATATTTGCAACTTGTGAACTTTTTACTCCCGACATTTATTATATCTTAAGTGAGTGTGCTTATCTTGAATTTCAACCATGGATCAACTTTTTGCAACATACTATGCTTTACGTTCCACCTTAGAATAATGAGTTTAAAGGCGAGATCATCCCATGTAGCGACTTTCGTCTCGGCACATCCCAACCTTACGGCTAAGTGACCAGGCTTTTGACACCCCACAAAGACTAGTATCGGGACTCACGGACCTTAGGTTTCAAAAACTCTCAGGTTTCCTGGATATTCATAGCTTATAAAATAGAATAGTCAAAGTGCAAAAGCATATTTGAATTTAACAAAAAGAAATCTATTTATTAATTTAAACTTAATTATTTAGATATTTATGCAATTGTAACCCTCGACCTTTTAGAAGGCTGCAACATCGGTTGTGAGCCGGCAAGATGCATCAAACTTTTATCAGTCTCGGATTTTTATTCTTACTATGGGCTTTCTTTAGAAGACTACCACATCGGTTGTGAGCCGGCAAGAGGTAGTAAACTTTTATCAGCCCACAGCTTTTATTATTATTATATTTTTTTTATTTAAAGAAGACTTCTTTTTGAAAAATTCAAGTATAAATTTGAACTAAGACTAAAATTTTTGCTATATATTACATAAAAAATTGTTGATTTAAGTTTAATCTCCAAAAACAGCACGTATATTAATCCGGTTAAGAGCTTATGGGAGAAAAAGCAACAAGTTACATACATGAGCTCTTAAGATTTCCAAATAATCTTTGTTTAACATCCTACTCATACTTAACTCTATCATTTTTCGTTCGTCGCGAATTAGTGAACGCTTAGCCTAAATTCCGCGATTAGCGAACGGTTAGCCCAAAAGTTAAGGAAAAAGCTTAGAAGCTCAACACGCTGATCGGGTCAAATTTTACTTTTTTCTTACCAGCAATATGTCAAAATTGTGAGAAAAACACTTATTTTATGTTTTTGAAAATTTTAAAAATTTTTCTATTTTTTGAAATTTTGTGGAAAATACGGGGTACGTGAGAACACGGGTAAAAAGTAGGTAACTATCATATCGAAGATATACTACCCATACTAAAATCAAACATTGTCCTCAATGTTTCCTAGCCTAAGACTTAAAAACCCCATACTAGAACTCAAAAAGGTCGAATGCATAACTAAAACATGAAGAAAGTATCACAAAAATCTTTAGCCGTTTAGATGATACTAATCTTTAGGATATCGGATTTCCCAAACTAATGGCAAGCAAAGGCTAGGAAGCTCGAGTGGACCGAGATAAAACACCGAACACGAGAGTCTTCAGAAAATTTGGGTCTATCCTACAAACAATTACAAGTACAAACAACAAACACGAAGAACAAAAGAGTACAAGCCTCCTCACAACACATTAGAAGTTAGAAATAAAAATAGAAAATGGATAAGCATGGGGTGCCTCCCACGAAGCGCTTTGTTTTTAGTAACCGAGTCACATAGCTTGACTCGATCCCTGAATTCATTCGTGCTTAGGGAGAGTGTGGAGATCCTGGACTACCTTGGGTGGTAAGTCCCCTCCGAAGTAATACTTCACATGATAACTCAATGGTTCCGTATGGAAAAACTTTGGTGATGGTGAAAGGTCCTGACCAACGAGTTTTAAGCTTTCCTAAGAATATCTTTAGACAAGAGTTGAAAAGCAAGACTCGATCACTAACATTGAAAATGCGGTTTTTGATCTTTGAGTCGTGAAGCTTCTTCGTCTTCTCTTTATAAATCAAAGAATTCTCATAAGCTTGATCACGAAGGTCATTAAGTTCATTCAGCTAAAGCTTCCGATGATCACCCGCGGTTTTAAGATCGAAGTTAGAATGTTTTAAAGTCCAGTATGCTCTATGTTCTAACTCGATTGGCAAATGGCAAGACTTTCCATAAACAAGCTTGTAAGGCGTACAACCAATTGGTGTCTTGAAAGCAGTACGAAATGCCCACAAAGCATCATCTAATTTGTCTGACCATGAGGCACGGTTTTCTCCAACCGTCCTTTCTAGAATACGTTTCAAACCGCGATTTGACACCTCTACTTGACCGTTCGTTTAAGGGTGATAAGCGGTAGCTAGACGATGAGTGACCCCATACTTAGACATTACTTTAGCAAATTTGTCATTACAGAAATGGGTCCCACGATCGCTTATAATAGCTCTCGGTGTACCGAATCGGGCAAAAAGAGATTTCAAAAACTTAACTACAACTCTAGCATCATTTGTGGGGAGCGCCTTGGCTTCGACCCATTTTGAAAGATAATCAACAGCTACGAGGATGTATTTATTTCCTCTTGAAGATGGAAATGGTCCCATAAAGTCTATGCCCCAAACATCAAAGATTTCACACACTTGGATGGAATTTTGTGGCATCTCATCTCGTTGTGAAATTTTTCCCTGACGCTGGCATGAGTCACAGTTTTTGACTAACTCATGGGCATCTTTGTAGATTGTGGGCCAATAGAAACCGGCATCAAATACTTTCCGAGCGGTGAGATTGGCACTATGATGGCCCCCGGTGGGTCCTTCATGACAAGCTTTGAGAATATCAATAGCTTCTTGCCCATGCACACACCGTCGAATGATTTGATCCGCACAAGTTCGAAAAAGATAGGGATCGTCCCAGAAATAATGTTTGACATCCTTAAAAAACTTCCTCTTTTGTTGAGTTGACATTCCTTTGATGATAAAATTCCCCGCATGGAAATTTGCATAGTCAGCAAACCATGGGGTACTTTTACTAGAAATAACTCCAAGAGTTTCTAAAGGAAAATGTTCATTAATGTTCTTGTTTTCTAACACATCCTTATGAGGATTCTCAAGTCTAGATAAATGATCTGCCGCGAGGTTTTCAGCTCCTTTCGTGTCAACGACGTTGAAATCGAATTCCTGAAGGAGGAGAACCCACCTTAGCAATCTTGCTTTGGCATCTTTTTTGGCAAAAAGGTACTTAAGGGCGGAATGGTCCGTATACACTATGCTTTTATTCATGATGAGGTATGACCGGAATTTTTCGAAAGCGTACACCACAGCCAACATTTCCTTTTCTGTTGTGGTGTAGTTCGATTCCGCCTCGGTCATTGTTTTGCTTGCATAATGTATCGGCCTAAAGTGCTTCTCAATTCGTTGCCCCAGAACCGCACCTATGGCATAGTCGCTTGCATCACACATAAGCTCAAAGGGCTGGTCCCAGTTAGGGGCAATCAGAATTGGAGCTTCGGTTAATTTCTTCTTTAAGGTCTGAAAAGCTTGAATGCATTCCTCGGAGAAAATAAAAGGAGTGTTTTTCTCAAGGAGATGTGTCATGTGTCTGAGTAATTTTGAAAAGTCCTTGATGAATCTACGGTGAAAACCTGCATGTTCTAGAAAACTCCTAATACCCTTGATGGTAGTTGGGTGAGGTAACTTAGCAATGACGTCTATTTTGGCTTTGTCGACTTCTATTCCTTTCTTTGAAATTTTATATCTGTTAGCCTTAAAATATGATGACATATCGGAATTACATTAGTTTTCATTAGGCAAGAACTACAGGGACTAGAACTGTTAAGTTAGTATAGTGTCCCTTGTCTTGACCTATATATACCCCCTCCATACTTCCATGGAGGGGTGAGGATTCATTTTGTAAAAAGAGTGTGTGTTCTTGTTTCTCTCTCTAGACACACACCTCTTCCCATCTTTTTCTTTCTCTCTAATTAATATGGCTAAAACATTTGTTCAATCCTCCCCGACCTCCGGATCTTTCTTGTTAGCTAGTGATTTCTTATTCTAACAATTGGTATCAAGAGCTAACCGGGGGTGTATTGTATTCGTGTGTGTTGTGTTTGTGGCTTTGTTATTTTCTTATTTCGAAGATTTCTTCACACGTTTTGATTCGGATAATGTTTTTTGTTGTTGTTAGTATTCACTTTAAAACCAAAATCATCTTACTTTCTTTTTTTCTTATTTATTCGTTGGATAAAAAAAAACTTCATACCATATTTTCGTGGTTAATTTTTTTTCCTTCAAATTTTTTTTCTTCTTTCAAGCTTACTTTGAGCCTAATTAGTTGGCTTATTTACAAGAGTTCTGGTTGTGGCTTTTTTCTGGTAGACAAGTGCTTATTGGTAAGCCTTTTCTGGTTGGCATATTTTGTGTGTACACGGTGTGAAACGGAGAGAAGAAAAACGTGCATTCAAGGTGTTTGATATTTGGTCTCAACCGATCTAGTTTTTCAAACCACCGATCTAGTTTGTTTCTCAAAATCAACCGATCTAGTTTCTTCAAGGAAGAGCCGAACTAGTCACACACTTGAGAACCGAACTAGTTTCCTCATCAAGAACCGAACGAGTTCAAGACTCATCAACCGAACAAGTCACTTGTCTAGCAAGAACCGAACGAGATCCTTTGAGAAGGAACCGAACCAGTTGTTATTTAGGACCACCGAACGAGTTCATTTTAAAGGCAGCCGAACTAGTTTTTTTAACAACAACCGAACCTGTTGATATTTAGGATCACCGAACGAGTATCATGAGAAGGATCCGAAACGAGCATTCTTTGAGTTGGACCGAATAAGTTTTTTCTAGTTGAGCCAAACTAGTCAAGTTTTCAGTTTTTCGGTTTCGAGTGTCGTTAATCTACGGGACTTAAGAATTATATCATCGTGTTTGTGACATCGTTTCGATCAACGTGGTGTATTTATTTGTTAACGACGATAACCGTACCACATTGTGAGATTAAAAATTCATACGTTCCATTTTTATCAAATTCAAACGTAGAAGACAATTCAGTAACGAGGGAAAATGTGGCATATTAATTGACTAAAATTGGAAATTTACAAGTTAAGCCCCTAGACTTAAAGATAAATTCAAGATTAGTCTTTGTTTGATTATTTTTCCTTAAAGTTCAAAGTATAATTCACCGTTAGTCCTTAATTGCTACGATTTCAACAATAGTCCTCCAAAGTTCAAAATTTGTGCACCGTTCATCGTTTTGCTCACAAAATCGTTAACAAAAGTTCAAGTTCTACGACAACAACAACGATTTCACCAACAACAATTAATTTTTTATTCACGGTTTTTTCTTGATTTAGTAAAATCCCGTAAAAGTCGATTCTTTTTACGGTTTAAGTCATAGAATTGTAAAATCCCGTGAACGTTAATTGATTTCAACAACACAACAAACACGATACATAACACTAAAACGATCCGAATAAGATTCACTAAATGACAAACGGCTAAAGATTTGGATTTCGATGACAAGTGATCACGAAGTTGATTTGGTATCCCTTATTTGAGCTTAAAGTTGGGTTTTACGAAGGTGTCTACTAATTTCATCATCGAGACTTCCTTCTATTTGCTACCACCCTTTTTCTTCAAACCCAATCTATCAATTGATGACTTGCTTGAACGTACAACGGTTATGATTAAGACTTGAATTATCTAGTTACCAGCAGTCAGGGGTGGTTGGTTGCAGACCTGGATAACTATCACTTAAAGGAGTTACATTGTAGTACTCAGTGTCTCTCGCAGAGGCGATTGTGGATATTTCAAGTGGTGTTGTACTTCATAACTTTTCTGGTTGGGTATAGGAGTATTATAGATTTAATTCTTGCACCGTTCTTACAATCAACAACAGTGCATGCTTAAGTAACAATTTGGGCGTATTTTACTTTCATTTTTAATTTGGTTTTATCGGGTTTACTTCACCAAGTGGATTTCACAACAATAGCCGACAGTAATACGAGGTTGGTAGTTGCCAGATGAGTTTCGCGGTTGTGTGTAATCAAGTAAATTCTCACGGGATTCCAAGACAATGGTACTTCACAGTCTAAGTACAACTTTCAAAGTTCTTCAACGACATTCATATACAAGACCTTGATTATACCAAGTTTTCTTGATTCTTGCTTCATTTCCTCTACGGTTTCTGAAGAAAAGAGGGTAATGCTTTGTTTGGATTTCAAGATTTGTGCTTAAGAGAAGAACTTCTCGAGTATATGGGCGTACACGACAATGATGCTTCTGAGAGTTCGCAACCATCATGGGGGAAAATGTGTACATCCGGGACTTAGTTGACTTTGATGTTACCATGTCAACTTCCAGGGGGAAGTAGTGTAGACTACTTTACTTAGTATGGTTTATGAAGTATATTGCATACGTGAGAAGAATTGATGCTAATTTCTCACATGCAATCCCCCGATCGAATATTTTCATCCAGCCCTATTGACCAGCAAGTAGTGTGCGTCGTTGGTGTGGGTTTGACTTCTATAAAATTTCGCTGTGCAGTCATGACAAGTAGAAGATTGTTCAAGCTGGAACGAAGCTTCAGAATTGTCAAGATAGGGATGTTGGTTTGGGGGGAAGCTCTAATTTAGAAACTTCGCCAAAAAGGAGTCTATGAAGAAAGCTTTTTAAGACATGCTGCATGAATTGGGGGGAAGTTAATCCAGTTCATGCATACTACAATGGTTCCTGTTCAAGTAAAGACAATGAAGTTCAAGCTGGAGTACAAGTTTCAAGACCAGGAGGACTCAGAAGACATCTTTAGCTTTGGAAGCGCTTTGGAAGACTTTATTTGTGTTGTATTTGTACTTGATAGGAACATTGTAAGTAATTCCATATGTCCACATATTGGGGGATGATTGTTAGCCTTATATATGATGAATATCGGAAGTACAATTAGTTTTCATTAGGCAAGAACTACAGGGTCTAGAACTGTTATGTAGGATAGTGTCCCTATGTTTTGTACCGTAAATATACCCCTCTCTATAATTCCATGGAGGGGTGAGGATTTTTTTCATTTTGTTAAATAAAGAGTATGTGTTTCTTGTGTCTTTTCTAGACCACACCTTCTTCCCATGTTTTCCTTTCTCTCTAATAATATGGCTAAACATTTGTTCAATCCTCCCCGACCTTCGGATCTTTCTTGTTAGCTAGTGATTTCTTATTCTAACAATGTCCAAGTACGATGTCTTCTTTCACCATAAAATGGCTTTTTTCCCAATTTAGAGCCAAATTAGTGTTTCACACATGTAAGCATCTTTTCTAAAATTGAAAGGCACGTAGAAAAAGAATTCCGAAAACTGGAAAAGTTGTCCATGAAATACTTCCATTGTCTTTTCAAATCATTATCATGGAATATGGCCACTTACACCTTTGAACGTGCCTGGTGCATGGCATAAGCCAAAAAGGCATGCGGCGAGCTTGCCGGCGGTAGCAATCATTCCGGTACGGGCAGGTGAATGTGGTCTTTTCCTGATCTTTCGGATCGATTGGTATTTGAAAATAACCTAAGAAACCATCGAGGAAACAATAGTATTCATTTCTTGCGAGTCTCTCAAGCATTTGATCCATAAACGGCAAAGGGAAGTGGTCTTTTCGGGTAGCTTCGTTCAACTTTCGATAATCAATACAAACTCTCCAATCCCGTTACAAGTCTTGTTGGTACTACTCATTTTTCATCATTGGTCATATGGTATCCCTCCTTTCTTTTTGGCACACAGTGCACTGGGCTCACCCAAGGACTATCCGAGATTGGGTAGATCAATCTAGCGTCAAGAAGTTTTTCAACCTCTTTCTTGATGACATCATGGATTTTTGGATTAACCCTTCTCTGATGTTGGACCGCTGGTTCATAGTCGTCTTCCATTAGAATTTTATGAGAACAGAATTTTGGGTTAATACCCTTAATGTCGGAAAGTTTCCAAGCAATTGCTCGCTTTCAGGACTTTAGAACCTTTATGAGAGCGATCTTTTCATTCACACTCAAATCTTTGGCAATTATGACCGGCAACTTGTTGTTGTCTTCTAAAAATGCTTATTCGAGATGAGGCGGTACGTCCTTAAGTTCAACCTCAGGAGGTTCATCAATTGAAGTTTTGGTAGTTTTGGCTTCACAAATTTTAAGTTCTTTTCTGATTTATGGCAAATAATTTCCTTGGTTAGGAAGAGGTGAAGGATCACTATTAAGGAGTGCTTCGAGAATAAGAATGTCTCCTTCTGGGTCATAATAAGATTCATCAACTTCCGGTGAAGTTGGATCGTCGGCTAGAGCAAGAAAAGCATCAGCTTCTTCTAGAAGTAGAAAATCACTATCCCCGAAAGGAGTGAGAGTCGGAGAAGAAGTTGAAACTATCGGATCATAATAAGGAGTGGGATTGCCACTGGCAATCACGTCTAAAAATCATAGAACTTCCTGAGAATACTCCTCACAAGCTAATTCAACAACATCGATTCGATTCGCCTTCATATTATAACACCCTATGTTTTCAAGTCATTTACGACGTCAACAAATCCGCAATGTGCTTTTTGTAGTATACGTGTTCACTTTAAATCATAAGCGATAGGTTAAATCGCGTACGCCAAAAATTAGCGTTCAATGTAAATGGGCATCAAACAATTAAATGTTTACATCAATCAAGGGTTATATAATTATTTTGAGGATAATTATTAACTTTGTCGGGGGGTGGGAAAGTAAACTTCCCATACTTTGACCAAAAATATTTTAGGCTACACGGTTGGTTTGGAAATATTCTGTCGGCTAATTCTGAACACCAATTTAGTATCATTTTAGGCCGAGAGTCCAGCTTTTTCCAAATGGAAAGAGGCATGGATTTAGGTAGCACCTAAATTCGGCTAGGGCTAAAGCAATTATCAAACTCCGAAAAATCACATTGGAATAAGAAATCGACCGGTCACCTAGCTTTCCGGAGTTTTTTTAAGGGACAACCGCACTACAATTTTCATTCAAAGGTGTCTTGGTTAACTCGATTAACTTGTCTTTGTTATTAAGCATCTTTTTGAACATTGGAGCAAACTTTGGCATATGAATGACGAGCATCTGCGAACTTGCTCAAGTGAAGATTACGGAAAATTTCCATAAACTTTGAAGCTAGGATATCATCCTTTTCACGAATTTTCTCTTTTGCAAGTCTTGAAGGGTAAGGCAAACTAGTCTTGGTCTTTTGAGCTAAAGAAGGCTCTTTGATTGGTTCTTTGTCTTTTCCTAAGTCTTGGACAACTTGAGGTTGGATGTCTTCGGTGCTAGGTAGCTCCGTATCCTTTGTCACCTCGGGTTCCTTTTCCACCACCGGCGGTGGATATTGGGGCCTGTCTATGAGACACCCACTTCGTGTGGGTAATTACTTATCTTCGTTCCTAGGGTTTTGGAATGGTATTGCTTGGTAACGAACTTGAACTTGAAGCTTGGTTGGTGTGATAGCTTTGCATGAAACTGAGCACCATCATTAGCAAATCATCTTCATATTTTTGAGTATCATTGTAAACTCCTTTGAAATTTCATTTGGTTTTCTTTGAAAATTACCCAACTTCATTTGCAAGTTATTCATATTTGCATCATTAGCTTTAGCATAACTTTCAAAATCCGTTTTAGACACACCTTGAATTTGTAAAACGGGAGGTAAAGCTTGATTAACCAAAGGTTGATTTGTTGGTGGTTGGTATGGTGGGGCTTGATAAACGGCTCCTTGATTGTTTTGACGGTTTTGATTGAAATTGGAATTGGTTACTTGGTAACGGTTTTGGTTGTTTTGAACATTCGGTTGATTGAAACCCGGTGGTTTCATTTGACTTGCTAAATTAGATGGTTGGTTTCTTTGGAGAAAATTGCCAACGGCTGCGGTTTGTTGAAATTGTTGGATGTTGTCATGAAAAACGGGAAAATCGTTTCCACCTCGAGTTAACGGACAATGGTTAAAATTGTGATTCGATCCACACGTAACACATACTTCCTCAACCGCTTTGATGGGTGCGGGAGTAGTAACAACTAAAGCTTTCATTTCATTCATCATTTGTTTCATCTTAATAGTCATCTTATCCTCGAGAGAAGCGGCTATTTGTTGAATATCGAGAATTTTTAGAAGTAAAGAGGTAGAAAGAGGAGCATCCGTACTCACTCTTGAATCATTAGCACGACTTCTTGAGTAACGAACTTTTGACTTGCTTTCAATAATCGCTAATCCTTCTTGAGGCATCTTGTCTAAAAAATTGCCACCCGCGGCGGAGTCTAAGGCATCTTGATCGTTGGAACTCAAAGAATTGTAAAAAGTATCGAGTTGGTGTAGTTCCGAGAAGCCATGGTGAGGACATTGACGAAGGAGTCCTTTAAAACGTTCCCATGCTTCATTGAAGGTTTCGTTTGGTTTTTGGAAAAAAGTAATGATCTCATTCCGGATTAGTAGTGGTTTTTGAAGATGGGAAGAATTGATTTATGAATTTTGAAACAAGGTCGTCCCATGTAAGATTTGATCTAGGAGGTTCCTTGTCTAACCAATCGGGGATTCCACCGTCTAGAGAATAAGGAAAAGGCAAAGTTATCCCGACGTTTCTGGAACTTCGGGTGTCTAAACGTTGAAGTATCCTAGTTGAAGAATCGCAGTTGATTTGGAGGGTCTTGTCTACCCCGTATATTATTGCTTTGCACAAGATTGATTAAAGGTTGTTTAAGCTCGAAATTGTTAGCATTAATTGGTGGAACAACAATAGCATCTTCATACCCCTCGATGGGTGCTTGTAACATTTGGGCCATCGTTCGATTATCGGCCATTGCAACATGTTTTGTCGCAGTTGGTTCTTCTAAATTAAAATTTTGCAACTACAACGGAGGAGTTCGTTGTTTGTTGACGACGTCTTCGAGATTGACAAACGAGTGCGCATAAAAAGAAAAAACTAAAAATCAAAAAGTAAAACTTTTCACTAATTTTTTATAGATTTTTTTTATTAATTAACAATGAATTTTAACGGTTATACGGAAGAGAAACTTAACCAAATAATCAATACTTCACGGTAGCTCTCAAAAAGTTGCTTTTCAAGGTGGCCCAGCTGTACTTCGTAGAGACAACAAATGGCAAGTGTATAAATCTTTAGTTCGATTTGGGAAACCAAACAAATTCACCGGAATTGATTATATAATTACCTCCGTTAGAGTATTATATTTTGGTATTTTTACCAATTGGTGTCTTTTATTTCTTTATGAAAAAGGTAGATTTTTTTTTTATATTTTTGATTTTTCTATTTTTTTATCTTTTACTTATACTAAAAAGAAAAGGAAAATATTTTTTAACTTTTTTATATTTTATGATTTTTTTTTTGGATTTTTGAATTATAAAACAAGAATGAAACTTTCGAGGGCGAAAGGATCTTCAAACCAAATAAACTAAAAACGAAGGAATCTTAAACACTAGTCCCCGACAGCGGCGCCAAAAACTGATTGTGTAGTTTTAATACACTTGTAAAATATACTATAATAATGATATTCCAAAGAGCAATTAAGAACTTCCCTAAAGTCTCCCTTAAGAAAAGTTCACTCTTAAAAATATATATAATATAATATATAATACGTATATTTAACCGGTTTAAATATGATCACCAAGGTGTTTCCCCAACGACTATGAATTGAAAACCTCGTTTTTGCTTGGAGTATGATTTGAATAAGAAATAGATGATTTGATGATCTATGGGGGGGGAACTTACTAAATAAAAAGCAAACATTATAATTGAAAATTAAAGGCAATTATATAACAATTAAACAAATTCGGAAAAAAATAAAACGCGACATTAGAAAATAGGACTAAAATTAAACCTAAAATTGCAATTTAGTTTATAAACCTAAATTAGGATAAAAGAAAATTTTAAGGAAAAAATATTTTAAGGAAAAGGAAAATATTTTTTTGATTATTTAATATGAATTAAAAAACTATTTAAAACTAAATAAATCCTAAAAAATATAAAAATCAGAAAATAATTGAAATTATATTTTTCCTAGGTAAAATAAGTAAAAAGAAAATTTTAGAAAAAAAGAATTATTATTTTTGGCTTTTTAGATTTAAAGATATGATTTCTCTAAAATTTAAACTAATTAAAAACTTTTAAAAAAATAAAACTATTAAAGATAAAATCCTACAAATTTTATAAAAATTATACTAAATAAAGAAAATATGCAGAAATTTTATAAAAATAAAAGCCCTAATTTTTACTTTTTATTTAAACCTTAATTAAACTAATTAAAAACTAAACCCTAATTGCTAATTTAAACTAATTAAAATTAATTAAACTAACTATTTAACTAACTAGGGACTAACTATGCAAATCCCTAAAGGACTAACAGGAAAGCTAACTAACTAACGGAGGGACTAACCTAGAAACTTTAAAGTTTCAATTCCTATCCTGAGGCTAACCCCCGACTACAAACTAAATCCAAATAAGCCTTAAAAATAAGTTGAGAACAAAAAGTGCTTAAAATTAAAAACTTATAAAATCAAAGTTGGAGATTAAGCTGGTGTGTGCAACTTTAACAAAAGCACAATAAGCTAAAAACCATTAATAAGCTCTAAAAGATCTTATTTATAAGCTGTCCTCAGAAAGTTCGTGTGTTTGGGCTTATTTTTACTTAAACAGCTATATTAAGCTCAAATTAAGCTTAATTTTAAAAAGAAAAGGAGTTCTAGATAGCTTATAAGTTGCTTGAACTAAAAATGAAAAGAAAATAGAGCTAGAAACTCTTTTAAGCTACTGAAAATGATCATAAAACAAGCAAACTCAGAGATTAAGCCAAATAGCACAAAAACCAATTAAGCTCAAAAGCTCAATAAGCCAATTTAGAACTTAAGCTCTTGTATACTACTTTACCTAGATATAAGCTAGATAACTAAATCATAAAAAACCTATCTATAAGCTAGAAATCAAAACTTTAAATCCTAAATCTTAGACATACTGTTTTTGGCTTTTTAGCTGAAAATGGAAATTAAGCTATGATCTAAATAAAGCTATATGAAAACTAAATTATCTCTAAATTAAAGCTACTAAATCCTACA
>BQNB010089781.1:0-24822 GCA_026074375.1 Tanacetum coccineum
GGCCGCACGACCTTTTGTCACACACGAAACTTTTCACGTGTGTGACTATATGTATATAGTCACACATTTTTGGTGTGACCAATAGCACTTTTTCTACTAGTGACAATCCTTATCAACTAAGTAACCTTGATCTCCACTCAATCTTTATCTTTTCTCTGAGCAGTCTTTATCCTTTCTCTGATAGTAGAAAATCTTCTAGCAGTCTTAGTCTTTTCATCAATTGTAACTTTGTAATAGCAGCATTAACTCTGACCACTGACAGTAGTAACTTATACACCAGCAACATTGACTGTGTACAAGCAGTAGTAACTACTTAGAATATTTTCTTCAATCTTCTCCAGCAGTACTAACTTTACTCTAGGAGTACTAACATATACTAGCAGTATTAACTAGCAGTACTAAGTTATACTAGCAGTACTAAGTTACACTAGCAGTGGTAACTATGAACTAGCAGTACTAACTAGTTAGCATATTTTTCATTAGATTTGTGCTAGCAGTATTAACACACACATGAGCAACAGTAACTTCAAACAACATCAAGAAGCTTTTAATCCCAACAAAAACTTTATCCGTTTATTTCGTGACTTATTTTAAAAGATTTATTTGATGACACTTTCTCCCCCTCAAATAATGACCCGTTTTTTATTTATAGAGCTATTGTCATTGCTTGAGTGGTCGAATTGTCTTTGAAAATCTTTTTGTGATTACTGAAAACACTGATTCATTGTGAAGACAACTTTATACCAATAAAAATAAGATTTCTCTTATTTTGACAAATAAATGCACTGACATGTACACTAATTTGTATATAGGAAGCACAGGTTGTGTTGCAAAGTAAATACAAGCCTTTGCATGGTCATAAAGTAGACCATGCCCGAGAATTAATTCCCGTTATGAGGTCAAGTTTTCTTTTTGAAATACTTGCCTTTAAGATGATGACCGGGTTGCTATCTGAAATAATAGCAAGCCATTTTTGGCATGTTTTGAAAAAATTTAAACTTTTGCTCAAACTTCATTTACAGCCTCGTATCATTATTAAATGACATTTCTTAGACCGTAAATGTTATCGATTTTCAGAAAACATGCCATTATCACCTTTTTTTATATTTTTATCGTTTTTAAATTTTTTTTCTTTGGGTTTAAAGATTTTATATTTTTGTATTTTGTTTTTATAAAGGTTTTTGAAAAAGAAAAATCTTTTTGGTTTTTTTGGTTTTTAATATATACATATTATATACAGGATATTTGAATAGGTACCACCACTATTCTTCTGCTTCATCTGCCAATTGTTTCAGGGTCTTCGGAGTAAAACTTCGCATTCCCAACTTGTTGATAAAAAATTTAATTCTTTCTCTGCCAAGGGATTTAGTGAATATGTCCGCCAGCTGATACTCTGTATTGACAAAGTAAAGCTCTACTACTCCATTCTCAACTTGCTCTTTTATGAAGTGGAATCTGATATCAAATATGTTTTGATTGAGAATGTTGAACATTGTTGCCAGCATAAGGCAATAGCACTTTTGTTATCACGGTACATTGGAATTTTTTTGAATCCAAGGCCATAGTCGGTAAGCTGTGATCTCATCCAAAGGACTTGAGCACAACAGCCTGACAAGGCTATGTATTCAGCTTCCGTACTGGATATCGCAGCGCTTTTCTGCCTTTTTGATGACCAGCTAACAACTCTATTTCCTAATAATTGCATACATCCAGATGTACTTCTTCTAGTATCTTGGCAACCCGCATGATCAGCGTTTGCATAAGCTGTTAGAGAAATAGAAGAATCTTTTGGATACCAGAGTCCCCTATTAACGGTTCCTCTTAGGTATTTAAAGATTCTTTTTACAGCATGTAAGTGCTTGTCGGTAGGCTTTGCCTGATACCGGGCACACATGCATACAGCAAATGTAAGGTCTGATCTACTGGCTGTGAGATACATAAGGGTGCCCACCATTCCACGATAGTGTGTAGGGTCAACGGCTTTCCCTTGTGTATCTTCATCTAGTTTGGATTTCTCCACCATGGGAGTATCCACGGGGTCACTAGATTCCATACCATATTTTTTCAAAGATTCTAGAGCATATTTAAACTAGTTTATAAAGATGCCTCTGGAACTTTGTGAAATTTGTAGTCCTAGAAAAAAATGATATTTTGCCCATCATCGACATCTTAAACTTTGAACACATTATATTTGAAAATTTATCACATAGTTCAGGTGTACTAGACGCAAAAATTATATCATCAACATAGATTTGTACTAGGAGAATATCTTTGCCTTGCCTTTTGATGAACAATATGCGATCCACGGTTCCTTTAGAGAATTCCTGAGAGAGTAAAAACTTCGACAAAAGATCGTACCACGCGCAAGGAGCTTGTTTCAACCCATAAAGAGCTTTCTTAAGCTTGTACACATGATTCGGATTGTCTTGATCCACAAACCCGTCCAGTTGGCTGACATAAACTTCTTCGCGCAGAATGTCTTCTTAACATCCATTCGGTAGACGATCATATTCATGTGAGCAGCATATGCGAGAAAAATTCAAATAGCATCAAGTCTAGCCACTGGAGCAAAGGATTCCTCAAAATCAATTCCCTATTCTTGACGGTAATCACGAGCAACCAAGCGAGCCTTGCTTTTCAGAATTCCTCCTAATTCATCAAGTTTCACCTTGTAGATCCATTTTAAAGTAATAACCATCACTTTATCTTAACGAGGAACGAGTTCCCAAACTTCAAGACGTTCAATATCATTTAGCTCCTCTTGCATTGCTTCAATCCAACATGCTTGAGTTAATGTGTATTTATAGTTCTTTGGTTTAACTGATGTGAGAAAGGCATCATAGTAACAAAATAAGGCTTGTTCATGAAGTTGGAGTCTTGTGGAAACAGGTCTTTGGAGTTCACCGATGATGTTGTCTAAAGGATGATCCTTGGTCCATTTGGTAACGTGTTCTGAGTTAGGAGCAGCAGTGTGCACTATGGTGGGAATAACGTCCGAAGAAGAAGATGCTTCAAAATTGTTTTCTGGAATTAGAATGCCAAAGAATGGATCGTTATTCATGTGTGCAACATCTAAGTCGTGATTCTCTTCTTCAACATTGTTAGAAATGACAGGAGATTGAGTTTCAGGTGTTGTTTATGAGTTACTAGGTGATGGTGCATCTTGGTCAACAGTTGTTGAGGAAGGTGAACCGGTTGATGCAGCGGGTTCTGGATCTACTACTTCAGCAATTGGAGCAATGACTTCAGGGGCTGGGCGATCAACACTAGATGGAGGGTTGAGTAATTCATCAAACAATGGTTGTGATGTGTGCTAAAACACACATCCTTATAACCTTGTAAAACACTACTAATTGGTCTAAAAATACTAAAATATGCTTAATTATCTTGCAAATATGTTTGTTTGGTATTTTTATGTCTTGCAAGTAAAAGGATTGAAAACGAAGCAAAAACGGGTATTTACGGGTTGGTTTCGATCAAGAGTGCTCAATAATCAAGATCAAGTAAAAGTCGTGAAACGTCCTCGAGCATGCCATTGGAAAGAGCACGAGAAAATAAGTCCAACGGTGCCCTCAGATTTTATTGGGCCAACCTGTAACCCATTTTATGATTTGGGCCAACCTAATATATTGCAAGCCCATGATTAAGCCCAACAAATAAAGCCCATTACAAAAAATATAATCTGATTTGAAGAAAGCATATGACGTCATCGTTACGTGCTGTGAAACAAATTCATTTCCAGTCACGTGACCGAGCACTCATTTGGTTTGGGCGAATAAGAATCCTTCATGTGGCGAGACTTTATGCTTTAATTTGATTTCTAATTTTGCAAAGAGATAAAATGGTTATATAGCTCGCATATGATTTAAGCTGTGGAATGACACGTGTCTCTCGGTTATTGGCGGATCGGCTGCAAATATTATCATTCTGTACGATGAGGCAGGATCTATGCCAATCATTAGCTAATAAATGTTGCGGTGCTCTTTGAGGCTTTGGTAATTTTTACCCCTCATTTGGTTATAAAATCATCTCGTTCCCCTCACTTTAAGATTATTAGGAAATTTAGTTTTTAGATTTACTTTTTCATGTTTTAGCTTATTTTCATTTAGTGTTAGCTTATTTCGATTTTCTGGCTTGTTGTATCAAGATTAATTCGCGAGCTTATTAAGATTTTGTATCAAGAATTGTGTGAGCTTAATGAAAATCATGGTTTGCTTACTTTTGCTTATTTGTTTGTTTTCTTACTTTGCGTATGTGCTTATCAAATAAGCCTCTCTCGTGAGCTTATTTCCTTTGCTTATTAGTTCCAAAACTCCTTAAAAGCCTTAAGATAATCTCCTATAAGCTTTCTAAAGCTTATCCGATCTATTCTTATTAGTTTTCAAGGATTTTCAAATAATAAGCTTAAATAAGTTCGGTTCTAGCTTATTTTCGTGCTTATATTGATTTAGATTTCTTAGAAGCTCATCTTATGTGATTTAATAAGCTCCTAAATAGCTTATTCGAATTCAGTTGAGCTTATATTATTTAGACAAGTGTTCATTAGCTTATTTGCTTATTCGTTATGCGATTTGAGTAGTTTAAATGCTTTTAGCCTATGAAAATTCCTTATTGCTGTTTTCGTGTGCTTATTAGTTACAATTGATGCTTATTCATGGTTTAGATCTCGTTTTAGCTTTTATTCGTGTTAGCTTTTTAACGTAGTTTTGAGTTTTAGTGCTTATCTCGGTTTTAGAAGTACTTATCTTGTAATACCAATACTATTGGCTTATTCTCGATTGCTTATTCGTAGTGCTCATTTTCCTAGCTAGTGCTTAATCAGTTTTACTGTTTAGTTTTTGTTAGGATTGGTTATTTCGAATTGCTTAAGTATTATAAGTGCTTATTCTGTTTTTGAGTTAGCTTATTGAAATTGTTAGCATGGCTTATTCCGTGAGCTTAATCGTTAACTTATTTTGTGCTTAGTATAGCTGTGCATTTGGTTTGGTTTATAGAAAATTAGATCTGGGTCTCGTTGGTTTTCTTATGGGCTTCATTTGATTTTATTTGGGCCACGACCTGTTTCCTTATTTCATTTAGGCCTGCGTTTGGTTTTGGACTAGGCTAAGTTTGATTATTGTTGGGCCTCGTTGGAATGTTGCGTATGATAGAAAAGAAACAGGAAATAGGAATTACAATTTTAGAGTTGTTATAAATTGTTTTGGTTTAACAGTTTGTTATTTAATTTTGTGTTGTTTTTGGTTCTGGTCAACTCATGAGGCGTGGAGCTTAAGGGTTTATTTAGCTAGACCGAATTTGATTATTTGCTTTAGCTAAATAAATCAGGTGGTATTCGTTTGTTTGCGGCTCTTCAATTCGGTTCCATTTTCTATCCTTTTTTAATTAATTAGTGTAGCTTTAGTATAAAATGTTTAGCTTAGCTTTATTGATTATTGTTAGCTTAAATAATATGCTTAGTGAGTAGATTTTTATATATGCTTGTTAAGTGTTAAATTATTTAGTGAATTAAGTGTGATTAATAAAAAAAAAGGAAAATATTGATTAGTGATTTTTATATTACTTAGATTAGTGTTTTGGTTAGTCGAGCGGGCAAAAGCCGTAAGATTAATTAGGCATTAATTTAGTAATCGATATCTTAATAAAAGTTGTTTTCAATATAAGCCAACGTTGTGAGAAGATAATTTGTTAGAAAGATATTGATTCGTCGATAAGGACTTAATTGTATATTTAATTCACACTTAAGGATCTAATCAATACACTTAGCAAGCATATCTTTCTTCGTTTAATTGCTTGCTATTTGCTATCTAGTTTTTCTATAGTTTATTAAATTTTTAGTTTAAAACCAAAAGCAAAAATATTCGATATTCAAGCATCAAACAAAATACTTTCGTGGATTTCTAATTCATCTCTCGCCTTGGAAACGACACTCGAAAGATAGACTATTACTTTTCCTAAAGTAATTCTCTTATCTAACGAGATATACTATATTATTGCGACACGCGTTTGACGTTTATCAAAATGGCGCCGTTGCCGGGGAGAGATGTACGATTTACACGTGGTGTTTGAAGTTAGTGCCTTGGAGATCCTTTCGTCTTGAAAGTTTATTTTCGTATAAATATTAAAAAGCCAAAAATATTATCTATTTTTCTATACTTATAAAAAAAATCCAAAAATATTTTTCTTTCTTATTTTCTTATATATCTTATTAAAAATACCAAAAATATTTTTCTTTAATTTTTAAAACGAAAAAATCCAAAAATATTTTTCTTTTAGTACTTAATAAAAAAATATATATCCAAAAATATTTTCCGATTTCTATTTTATTTTTCCTTTATATATATATATATATATATATATATATATATATATATATATATATATATATATACATATATATACTATACCAATTAATATATATACTTATATATTATATATAAATATTTAAAAAAAATATATTTGTTATCCTCTCTAGCGTTTACTTCTTATCTCTTTCTCTTCTTATATTGTTTAATTCTTCACAATGTTCTTTTCTTCCTCTCATTCCCATGATCCTCGGACCATGGAGGATTTTTATCGTCCGTCACTTATCGGAAGAGGAGGACCGATCGTTCCGACAACCGTTCCGGGAACCGATTTTGCATTGAAAAATCATATGGTTCAGCTACTTCGACAGATTTGTCAATTCCATGGATTTGAAGGTGAAGATGCAAACGATCATTTAAACAAATATTTATCTATCACCCAATTCATTAAGCAAAATGAAGTTTCTCAAGACATCATCAATCTAAATCTTTTTCTATTCTCTTTAACCCACGAAGCTGAATCTTGGTTTTATACTCTTAAAACTCATTCTATTCATACTTAGGAAGAGATGGTTTCCAAGTTTCTCTCAAAATACTTTCCATATTCTAGAACGTTGCAACTTAGGAAAGAAATTCTTAATTTCCGGTAATTGCCTACCGAATCAGTATTTGAAGCTTGGGAAAGATTTAAATCTTGTTTGCGGAAATGTCCCGAACATAGAATTTTGGTTCTTAATCAAATCCTTACTTTTTACAATGAAATTATGATGATTGACCAAGAAAGAATTATGGTGGCTACCGGCAGTAATTTCATGCGGAAGACTCCTCAAGAAGCTTATGATTTAATCGAGAATATGACATAACATCATTTTCAGTGGGACGCCGAAGTGTATTATAACACTACCACTGATACGAGTGCTCATTATACTGAGACTACTTTTGCTTCGAGAGAACGAGTTGAGGTCCTTGGAAAGCAAACTGGATACACAATTCAAAGTGTTCAACATAATCTAGGACCAGGTCATCCTAACACCTTTTACTATTCAGACTCCGATGAAAGTGATGACGATGAACCTTCTGAGATGATTGAAGATCAGAAATCGATTCACCATTTGAGTTGCAGTCCCACTCCTTCTTCTGACCCTGTGGTCGCGTCTCTCTATCCTTCTCTCACTCCCACCGGGGATAGTGATTCTATCTTGGAGGAGACCGACACACTTCTTTCTCATCATGATTCGACTTTACCGGAAGTCGATGATGATATATTCGATCCGGAGGGAGATATTCGTCTTCTTAAAAGATTATTAAATCTTGATTCTACTAAAGATCTCCCTCCTCCTCATGAGCTTAATAATGAAATCTTTAATCCTGAAGGAGATATCCTTATTCTTAAAAACTTATTAAATGATGATCCTTCAGAAGCAAAGAACTCAGAGATCGATTCGCTTATTAAGGGACCATCAAATACCTTTTTAATGGGGGACGAGGATATCAAATTAAATCCTCCTATGGATGTTGATAACCTTGTTCCAATCCTAAGGGTATCCGAGAAACCCTTAGATTCTCTTGATCTGATTTTAGAAACTTCCAAAACGACTATCACTAATCCTTTGTTTGATTTCAATTCTGAATTTACTTTAAATTTAGACAATCCTATATTTGATATTCAGAACAAGGAGAGCGATGAGTCTGAAACGGACACCATAATTGATGAGGTGAAAATTAATAGTACACAAAGTACCGCACAAATCCCACCTCCGTACGGAAAGTTTTCTATTGATATTACCATACCTAACCCAATCGTGTCCTTATCACGATTTTGTTATGGCATCTTTGGTTATTATCATCTTTTTGACACTCTCAGCCCAAAATTATTCTCTTATTTATCATACTATCTTAGCCTCGATTTTCCCAAGGAATACCTCAAATTTCTTTCATTAAATATATTCCTGCTAGTTGACAAAAATGGAGTATTTGATCCTGGAATTATCATTGTTTACGTCGAATCAAAAGTTTGAAAGAGTTCCACCGAAGATATTCCTGCCCTTTTGCTTTAATGAAAATTTAATTTTGGGCGAGTAAAGCTAGCGACTCATAAAAACAAGCGTTTCTCGAGAGGCAACCCGTGTTCTCTATATCTTTCTATTTTCTTAGTAGTGTAGTAGTATAATAGTTAAGTAGTAGTTTTAAAATAAGTGTGGGGGAGTGCTTCTCTCCATGTTGTGTTTCGTGGTTATTTGTTTTTGCTTGCAGGATTCCCTTAGATCGTGAAGACCCGTGCTTGTTTTTAATCCTCCAATCACTCTGTCTCCGATCGACCTTCATGTTTATATCCTGAGAATCCTTAAATCACTGTGATCATATTATATATATAATATTATATATATATATATATATATATATATATATATATTTTATATATATATATATATATATATATATATATATATATATATATGTATATATGTGTATGTATATATGTGTATGTATATATGTGTATGTATATATGTGTATGTATATATATATATATATATATATATATCATGAATTGTATATATATTATATATGTATGTAAATATGTATATATAATTATATATATTATATATAATTATCAATTTATATATAGTATATATAAAGTTTCCCCCTTTTGCAGTTGGAATTTTTTGCATTTGCTTTTTTCGTTCCTAAATGTGGGGGTAAAACCCGATATTTTTTAACATTGAGGTCAATGTTCCATTCTAAGTGTGGGGGGATTTCTATCGAAATTGATCATACTTGTGCCTGTCTATGTTCCGGCGCAACCCCGTTTTAACCAAAATATTGCTTTATTTTATGTTAAAAAAATGATAAAAAAATTGATGATAAGAAAATAGAAAAATATAAAAATGTTAGTAATAAGTAGGCTCGTAGAACTAGGTAGCTTTTGACTTGACCGAGTTATGCACTCTAGCTTTCCCCTTAGCTTTCGAGACTAAGCGTTTGCTTATCTTTAAATTTTTGAAAAGAACGAAAAATGATAGAGTTAAATATATGTTAGATGCTAAGCGTGGAGTAGTTGGATCTATTTAGAGCTCATAGAGGTTAATTGTGGCTTTTTGCTCCCACCAGCTTAATAAACGTTATATAATTGTTAAATAAATAAAGTTACTTTGGTTTTTGCGATTCTTAGTTTAGATCCCTTCGTAAAGATTCCTTCTGGTGAAAGTAAGGTACACATCGAGGTTTTGTCAGTGTTGTGGGGAAATAGGCTACCGATTCCTGACGGCTCGCTACCGTTGTCTAGGTAGTTAAAAGACCACAGGACTTGAAATTTGGCTATAATAATAATAATGTAATAAACTAAAGCCGAAATAAGACCACTGCATCTTGTCGGTTAGGACGCCCGATGTTGCAGTCGTTTAAAGGGTGGAGGTAATAATAATAATAATAAGAACTGTGGGCTGATAAAAGTTTACTGTCTCTGGTCGGTTCGATCCCGATGTGGCAGTCTTCAAAAGAAGGCCCTTAGTGATAATGATCCGAGACTGATAAAAGTTTGCTGCATCTGGTCGGTTCACTCCCGATGTTGCAGCCTTCAAAAAGGTCGAGGATCTCCTAGTCGAAATAAGACTCCTAGACCATGGTCGGCTGACCAGTAAGAATAGAATAGAGCTTTTGCATAAATCAACTTTGTGAGGGCAGAGCTTCATTAGCGTACGGTTAGTCTTTTAATGACACCATTTTCTGTGAAGAGCGAGCAACAAAGTATGTTTCATGAGAGATGCCAACCTTCTATAATTTTCACCAGTAAATTTTGATTAACAAAATTCCGTTCCATTATTGTTTTTGATTCGGCGGACAAGTACTTTAAGCGTACGTGGATCATCTTGAGAAACTTGATTATGAAATCTGGTGCTTCATTCTTATTGACCTTAAGATTTTACCCATGTAAAATCGAGAGTAATCATCGACAATGACGAGGATGTTACTTCTTTTCTTTTAACACTTGCGACACACATTGGTCCACAAAGTCCATGTGCAAAGAGATGAGTTTTTCTTGGATGATTCGTCTTTGATTTAGGTTTTGTGGTTCTTCTTGCTTTTCCATTGCACAAGCAGAACTTAGATGGTCCTTTTCAATTTTTAGCCAGGGAGACCTCGAACATGACCGTGTCTAGCTAATAAATAAAAAAAAACGGGTTGATTGCACCAAAGTTCTGATGACTAGACGTCCGGTGCCATAGCTTAGGGGAATTAGTATTTGAGGCATTTGAAAAGAGACATATAGGAGAGGATGCCATCATATCTCCAAGAGACAGAGTATACATATTATTTCCTCGAGATCCAGTTAATAGATCAACACCTTCTATATTACGAATGAAGCAGGTGTGTTGACGAAAAACAACTTCAAGGTTTGAATCACAGAATTGCCTAACGGAGAATAAGTTGTGTCCAAGTCCTTCTACGTAGTAAACCATTGAGATCGTAACATTCCTAATATGATAATCACCATATCCCAATATCTTTGCCACGTGATCATTTCTGAATTTGACTGTACCTAAAAATGTATTGACGAATTTGGTGAGCTGAGAGCGATCTCCGGTCATATGCTTGGAGCACCCGAAGTCCAAATACCAGAGAACAATTTGGATGACCTGCGTTCATCAAGAGAGGAATATGGAACATCAAAAACTATGGATCCCCAAGATTTACTGGGTTCCTTTTTGTTAGCAGATATAGATTTAATAATCTTAGGTTTGCTAACGGGGAACATTAGTTTTAGATTTCCTAGGTTTCCTTGAGTAAACCAATGTTACTATAGGCTTAAGTGTATCACTTTCTAGAGTAGTTGGTTTCCTAAGGGTCACTTCCACAGTTGTGGTAATCCTAGTTAAAGGGCACTCATTTCCTACTATAGCGAAGGTCCGATCAGTAGGTCTCCAAGTGTATCCAATATTTGTGAACACTTTTCCTGTTGGTTTCCAAACTTTTCTCTTTGAACTTTTCTTAACAGATTTAGATTTAGTACGAGCATTCACGTCATTGATAAAATAAAGAACACATAAATCATGATTATCAGAAAGCATGCAACCATTACACTTAACACATAGAAGTTCAGAATTTGCATTAAGCTTGGAATACTGCACATTTGCATTTCCTTTAGGTTCAACAAAATAATTCTTATTTTTCAAACTAGATTTAACTGTCCTAGGGTGGGCTTATACTTTATTCTTCTAAGTACTACTTGTACTACTTGAAGTTTGTTGAATCTTATCTTTCTTTGTATTTGTCACTTGTTCTTTGAGGTCACAACCACTAATTTGTCACTTGAATTGTTGATGCTAGGACAGGTTTGTCTGATTATTATAAGCAACTCTTAAATTCGTTTAGTATACTTATAAGCAGAGTCTAAGGGATTACTTGATAGAATTGATAAAACTCACATTAAAAGGTTGCTTACTTATTTGGAGGGGGGGGTGTACCGGCTCTTCTTATTGTTTTGCTTGTTTATTCTCTCATAATATAAAGGGGGTATGTATAGATACAATGGATAGGACTTGGCTAATGGACCGCCCAATACAGCTAATGATGACTAGACAGCTAATGATTATCTAATCATCCTTCTAATCATCCAAAAATATGTGTTGACTAATACAGGCTAATACTCCCCCTTAGTGTGAGCGGGAGATCTTAGGACGTTCAGGCTAGAGCGGAACTCAATAAATAAAGCAGTGAGTGGGCCCTTATTAAAAATATCTGCATACTGGAATCTTGAAGGGACATGAAGAACACGAACTTATCCCAAAGCAACAAAGTCACGAACAAAATGAATGTGATCTTCAATGTGTTTTTTCGTATGTTGATGTTGAACCTGGATTGCCAGACTATAGAAGCAGCTAAAACATTGTCACAATAGACTAAGGTAGCAGTAAATAAGAAGTATGAAGCTCACATAGCAAATTATAGATCCAAGCAGTCTCAGTAACAACATTAGCAACACCTCGATATTTAGCTTCAGCACTAGAACGAGACAAGGTAACCTGACGTTTCACAGACCATGACAAAAGATTGTCGCCAAGAAACACACAATACCCAGATGTGGGTCCGACGGGGTAAACAGGGCAGCCAGCCCAATCAGCATCAGTATACGCACTAAGCTGAGTAGTAGATGATATATGAAGCTGTACACCATAATCAAGAGTACCACAAACATAGCAAAGAATACGCTTCAAAGCAGTAAAGTGCGGATCACAAGGGTCATGCATATAAAGACAGACCTACTGGACAGCATAAGATAAGTCTAGGCGCGTAAAGGTAAGATACTGAAGAGCACCACCAAGGCTGTGATATAAGGTTGGGTCGCTGACAGGGTCACCATCTGAACCAAGCTTGGACTCTATATCAACAGGGGTCCGGCACGGGTTATAATTTTGCATATGAGCTCGCTTAAGAATTTCCTCTACAAATTTTGATTGAGACAAAAACAAGCCAGATGTCGATCGCTGAGCAGAAATATAAGAAAATAATTGAGTGAACCAAGATCCGTCATAGCAAACTCATTGTGGAGGGAAGCAATGATCCGCTATAAAAATGCTAAAGACGATGCTGTAAGAATAATAGCATCCACATAAAGTAGCAAAAAAGCAATGTCAGATCCTCGATGGAAGACAAATAAATATAAGTCAGTTTACTATGCTGAAAATCGACTCGTGTAGCATAACTAGCAAAGCGCTAAAACCAAGCACGCAAGGTTTGCTTAAGCCCATACAAAGATCATTGCAGATGACAAACAGAATTAGGTTTGTTAGGATCAACAAACCCAAGAGGTTGATGCATATAAACAGTCTCAGATAAGTGACCATGAAGAAAAGCATTCTTTACATCAATCTGATGAATAGGCCAGTCACGAGAAACTGTAAGACTCAAAATAGTATGAATGGTAGCCGGTTTAACCACCAAACTAAATGTCTCATCATAATCAATACCATGTTGTTGACTGCGTCCAGTTGCAACAAGGCAGGCCTTATACCTGCTTAATGATCCATCTGCATTAAATTTATGTTTGAAAAGCCATATAGAACGAACACATTAACGTTAGCTGGACGGGGTACAAGAACCCACGTTCCGTTAGTAATTAAAGCATTATATTCATCTAACTTAGCTTGTTTCTGTTAGGGTCATGTTAGAGCTAGGAACATGAGAGCGAGGAAAGGGGAGGAAGCGGGTGTGTGTAGTAGTGGTAAATGACTATTATACGTTCAAAGCGGTTTAAAAAAGTCAGCTTTGAGCGCGAGTTGACCATGGGCTATGGGTGGCATGGGTTTGTGATGTTATTATTTATGGAATTGGAGTTTGTGCAATCTACCATTATGGGCAATGTGAGGATTTTTGGGCGGTGTTAGGATTGATGTTAAGCTATAAGATGGATGGGTATCGGGTTGTGGTGGGATTGGTGTTGAGCTATGAGATGGAGGGGTATTTGGTTGTGGTAGAGTGGTTGGAGGGGTTGTAGGACGGGGCGTAATTGGGTTGTTTGGTTCATCGATGTGTTGAACAAATGGTTCAGTAGTGGGATCACATTGTGCGGGGTTGGGCGGGGTTGTGGTGGGTGGGTTTTGGTTGTGATGTTGGGGGGCGTGGTGTTGTAATGAAACAACACATACTGGTATGAGGACCACTTTCTGTTATAATTAGTGTTTTAATTTTATAGGATTTTTATGTGTTATTTTTATTTTATGTTTTATATAGTTTTATTTTTTAATTTCGATAAAGCGATTAATTACCTGCGGTTCGGTGTTCTTCTATACAAATGCCCTCCGGTTGTTGTTGAAGAGATGTGTTTGATTTAGAAGAACCAATCTGCGATCAAATAACATTGTTGCAATGAGGTGGATAATCGGATCGCGATGGGGCCCAAATGTTACAAGTCACCCTTCGTCGTGGATTGAAGATGAATAGTTGTTCGTCCGATTAAGCAAAAAGATTTCGAGCTTACAACAACCTTTTAATCAATTCGTGTGTGCAAAACTTAATAAAGTTGACAGAGTAGATCAAGACCCTCTTTCAATCACCTTTGATTTTTCAACAAAGAAGTCACTTCTAATGTTCTAGACATATCCGAAGTTTCCGAAAATAACTTCGTAGTAAGCTGTGTTGTGTGCATTTTCCTTTTTCGCTCTTAGACGGTGAGCCTCGAGATTGTGGTTAGACAAGTGGAATCCTCCGTCGATCATTCTCACATGGGACGACCTTGTTGCAAAATTCATACATCAAATTTCCTTCCCACTTCCAAAACCACTTACCTGATCGGATGAGAGCAATTGACTTTTTTCCCTCAAGAACCAAACCGAATCCTTCAAGAAGCAAGGGAAACGTTTTAATGCGACTCCTTGCGTCAATGTCCCTTACCATGGCTTCTGGAACTACACCACCTCGATACTTTTACAATTCTTTGAGTTAACGATTCACGTGCCTTAGATTCCGGCGCGGGTGGCAATTTTTTAGACAAGATAGCTCAAGGAAGGGCTTAGCGGATTGAAAGCAAGTGTGTAAAGTTCGTTTACTCAATGAAGTCGTGCTTACTCTGATTCAACGAGTGCAGTGACGGTATGTCCTCTTTCTAATTTCTTCACCGCTTCTGAATAATTCTTTCGCGCTATATTAATCAATTGCCGGGTTTCTCGAGGATAAGAGTGAGAATTTAAGAATGAAAGTAATCGATGAAATGAATGAAAGCATTAGTTGGTACTAATTCCGCAGACCTATCAAAGCGGTTTGAGGAAGTATTGTGTTACGTGTGGATTGAAGTCACAATTTAACATTGTCCGTTAACTCGAGGTGGAAACGGTTTTCCCGTTTTTTCATGAGAACATCAACAATTTCGAAATCAAAACGCAGCCGTGCGGGACAATTTTCTCCAAGAACACCAACACTTCACTAATGTAGCCAAGTCAATGAAAATTACCAGGGGTTTTAATCAAACCGGAATGTTCAAAACAACCAAAGCCGTTAACATAGGAGAAGCTCAACACTTCCAATTTCATCTCTAAAACCGTAGTAACCAACTTTAATCAAAACGTCATAAACAATGTTCAAGGAGCGTTTATCAAGCTCCCACCCATTAAAACCGACTAATCAACTCCTTGGTTTGAATCAAAGTTTTACCTCCCGTTTCACAAATTTCAAGGGTTTTCTAAAAAACGGATTTGAAAAGTTATGCTACAGCTAATGATAGCTAAACATGGAATAACTTTGCAATTAATGTTGGATAATTTTTGTCAAAGAAATCACAAAATGATTTTCAAAGTAGTTTACCTAATGATTTTCTCAAAGAAGCCAAGATGATGTTCAGAGTTATAGATGCTCAATTGTCATGCAGAAGTTCTCTACACCAACCAAGCTTCAAGCTCAAGTGTCGTTACTAAGCAATTACCCATTCCAAACCCTCGGAACGAAGCTCAAGGCAAATTACCAACACGCGAGTGGTGTGTTCTTATATGACGGACCTCTATTTCCACCGGCGCGGGGTGGTGGAAAAAGGAACGAGCGCGACAAAGGTGAGCGGAGGCGCGCTAGCACCAAAGTATCCAACGCCTCAAGTTGTCCAAGAGACCTAGGGAAAAGACAAAGAACCAATCAAAGAGCCTTCTTTTGCGTTCAAAGACCAAGGACTAGTTTGCCGTTACCCTGCAAGACTTGCAAAAGAGGAAATTTCGTGGTAAAAGGATGATATTCCTAGTCAAGTTTAGGAAATTTTCCGTATATCTTCCCTTAGAGCTAAGTTCGGATGCTCTCATTCACTAGTGCCAAAGTTTGCTTGCCAATGAGATGTTAAAAAGATTCTTACTAAACAAGGAAAGTTAATCGAGTTTAAGTCAATACACTTTGAATGAAAATGTTGTAGTGCAGTTGTCCTCAAAAAAGCTTCCAGATGAGTAGGTGACCCCGCTCGGTCGATTTCTTGATGTCCATGTGATTGTTTTGGGTTTGATGCATAATTGCTTAGCCCCTAGCCTGATTTAGGTGCTAAGCATACTCTCATCGCCCTCTTTCCAATTTGAGAAACAAGTTTTGGACTCCCGGGACTAAATGCTAATATAAAGAAATAGGTGTTAGCTCTATGTGAGCCGAATCGATCGATTCTTATCCCCTCAAGTCTCGCAAATTCTCGGTGTAGTCGAAAGTAATGGTTTGAGTTTCTAGTAAAGTAGGATCGTTTTATTTTACGGCTGGACTTTGTTGTTCTGTGATTTCTTAGACCGATCCTCGAGTACCTGTTGATACTCGTGGGCAGACCTTTTCATAGATACAACTCATGCTTTAATCGATGTATATGAAGGAGAGGTAATCTTAGGAATGATGGAGATAGCCTTTACCCCTATAATGAGGTGATACACTACTATTTCGTACAACAATACGAATTCAATGCCCAAGGGTCAATCTCATAGCAGTGGTGTGAAGAAATACTCACAGATGTCTTATGATTTGGTTGCTGGACTCAGTTGCCATTGGTAATTCCTTCTCCCTGGAGATATGAGTCGACTTTGTTTCAAATTCTTCTCCGGACACTCACTCCTTCGGGGAAAGTGATTTTCTACTCTTAGAAGGGAAGCCGATGCTTTTAGATTAGCAATCTGATGAGAACCAATTTCGCAGTTTTCTAATAGCTACCGTACTATGATCCCGAGGGTGACATTCGCATTCTGTGCGAAGCAAACTTCTCAACAGTGTATCGCCATTACCTCCACCAAACAAGGAGATTACGCTTACCCGGAATTCAAGAAAAGATCGCTAAGTTGTTGACCAAGAGTCTATCAGAGAATATGTTGTGGTTCTTGATCGACCAAAGAATCAGAAGACCTCCGAGGTTGAACTTAAGGACTTACCACTCATATCTCGAATATGCAGTTTTTAGCAGAGAAATAACAAGTTGCCTATTATACTTGCCGAGATTTGAGAATGATGAAAAGACTCGCTCTCATTGAAAGGTTCTTAGAATCCCGAAAGCAAGCAATTGCTTGGAGATGCTCTCTGACGATTAAGGGTATAAACCTGGAATTTTATTTCTGTCATAAGTATTGTCGTATTGAAGAGTGACTGATGAACCGACGGATCCATACAGTCAGAGTAAGGGTTAATCCAAAGGATTCATGATGTGTCGATTAAAAGAAGAGGTTGAAAGAACTTCTCGCGCTGGATGAGTTTCTACCCCGAATCTCAGGTAGTTCCTTGGGGAGCCCAGTATCACTGTTTCCCAAAGAAATGGAGGAATGACTGTAGTAACCAATAGAGATAGAACGAATTGTACCGGGACAAGACTGTAACGTATGGTGGAGTTATTGCATAGATTCGTAAGTTTGAACGAAGCTGCTAGAAAGACCGCATTTCTCCTTTACCGTTCTGGATCAAATGCTTGGGAGACGCGCAGGAAATGTGTACTATTTTTTCCTCGGGGATTAAGGGGTTTCTCGTGTTATTTCCATATTCCAATTGATCCAAATGACCAAGACGAAGACCACAAATTCGCACTTGCCCATACGGATTGTATGCTTAACGCCGCGATGCTTATGGTTATGCATGCGGCCAGGCGAGTTTCAAAGTGTGTTGATGGCAATCTTCCATGACATGATTGAAACGGACAATGGGATGTTCTTCATGGATGATTTCTCGGTTTTTGGAGATTCTTTTTCTACGTGCCTCACCAATCTAGAAAAAAAAATGCTTAAACGCTGTGAAGACACCAACTTAGCTCTAAATTGGGAAAAAAGCCATTTCATGGTGAAAGAAGGTATCGTACTCGGACATAAGATCTCGAAGAAAGGAATTGAAGTCGACAAAGCTAAGATCGATGTGATTTCTAAGCTACCTCACCCAACCACCGTTAAGGGAATTCGAAGCTTTGTCGGGCATGCTGTTTTTTACCACAGATTCATCAAAGACTTTTCAAAGATCTCTCGACCCATGACCCATCTTCTTAGAGGGAATAAACCTCCTTGTTATCTTTCGGAAGATTGCATTTTAGCCTTTTAAACATGAAAAGAAGTTAACGAAGCTCTATTCTCATTGCTCCGAATTTCGGACCACCTTATGAAAAAAAAATAAAGTTTGTTGTCATTTTTAGGTTTGTTGTTTTTTTTGGTTATTTTTTGTGGGAAAAATGAGGTGCCCATAAAAAAATAGTGATTATGCAAGAGGGCGTTCCTAGGGCAAAGAATTAAGAAGCATTTCTAACCAATTCATTATGCAAGTAAGATAATGACCGAAGTAGAATCACACTACACAACAACAGAAAAAGAGATGCTTGTAGTTGTTTACGCTTTTGTGAAAGTTTCGATCATATCTATCTGGAACAAAAAGTGTTGTTTACATGGGACCATTCCGCATTGAAATACCTTTTCAACAAGAAAGACGCCAAAGCACGATTGCTACGATGGGTCTTACTTCTTCAGGAATTTGATTTCAAAGTTATCGATACCAAGGGAGCTGAAAACTATGCAGCCGATCACCTCTCTCGTCTTGAAAACCCATATGAGAATGTTTTTGATCCTAAGGAGATTAATGAAACTTTTCCTCTTGAAACGTTGAATACGGTGACTTCTCATGATGACCAAAATATCCCGTGGTTTGCCGATATAGCAAATTACCACGCGGGGAATTTTCTTATCAAAGGAATGTCAACCCAACAAAAGAGGAAGTTTTTCAAGGATATAAAGCATTACTTTTGGGATGATCCTTTTCTTTTTCGAACATGTGCGGATCAAATCATCCGTAGATGTGTATTTGGCCAAGAAGCTCTTGAAATCCTCAAGGCTTGCCATGAAGGACCCACCGGGGGCCATCATAGTGCTAATATCACCGCTCGGAAAGTATTTGATGCAGGTTTCTTTTGGCCTACGATTTATAAGGATGCCTACGAATTGATCAAATCTTGTGATGCATGTCAAAGACAAGGCAAAATCTCTCAACGTGATGAGATGCCTCAAAATGCAATCCAAGTTTGTGAAATTTTTGATGTATGGGGTATCGATTTTATGGGACCTTTTCCGTCATCTAGAGGTAACAAATATATTCTAGTAGCCGTCGATTATCTTTCCAAATGGGTTGAAGCGAAAGCGCTCCCCACCAACGATGCTAGAGTAGTTGTCAAGTTTTTAAAATCCCTTTTCTCATTTGGTGCTCCTAGAGCAATCATAACGATCGAGGGACCCATTTTTGTAATGATAAGTTTGCTAAAGTCATGTCAAAATATGGTGTCACCCATCGTCTTTCCACTCCTTACCACCCTCAAACGAGTGGTCAAGTTGAAGTCACGAATCGAGGTCTCAAAAGAATTTTGGAGAGGACGGTAGGAGAAAACCGTGCCTCATGGTCAGACAGTTAATGATGCATTATGGGCATTTAAGACCGCTTACTAGAACTCCAATTGGATATGTACCTCCATACAAGTTTAGTCTTTTGAAAAGCATGTCACTTAACCAGTTTGAACTAGAACACAAAGCATATTGGGCTCTTAAGCATGCCAACTTCGATTTAAAGACCGCGGGTGATCATCGAAAGCTCCAACTCAATGAACTTAGCGAGCTTCGTGATCAAGCTTACGAGAATTCGCTAATCTACAAGGAGAAGACAAAGAAACTTCACGATTCCAAGATAAAGAACCGAATCTTCAATGTTGGTGATCAAGTCTTGCTTTTCAACTCCCGATTAAAGATTTTCTCCGGAAAGCTCAAATCCTGATGGTCCGGACCTTTCACAATCACCGAAGTTTATCCTTATGGCACTGCCAAGTTGTCTCATGCCGATGGTTCGAATTTCAAAGTCAATTGCCACCGTCTTAAGCATTACTATGGAGGGGATACACCACCATTGGTTATCCCGGACCTCCAGACTTTCCCTAAGGACAACTAAATTCAGGGATCGAGTCGAGCTTGCGACTCGGTGACCAAAAACAAGCCGCTTCGTGGGAGTTCACCCCATGCTTATCTTTTCTATCTTCTTTCTATTTTCTTAATCTAATGTGTTGTGTGAGGCTTGTACTCTTTCCGATTTCTCGATGTTTGTTGCTTGTTTGTTGTGATTTTTGTAGGATCGAACCAACAAATTCTTTGAAGCCTCTCGTGTCCGGTTGATTTGTCCCGTTCTACTCAAGCTTCTCATCCTTTGTGTGAAATTAGTTTGGGGAGATCCGATATCCTTTCATCTTATCGATTCACGTTTATCTTTGCATACCTCATAAACGGCTTAGATTTACGTAGAGACCCGACTTTAAACATTGAGGACAATGTTTCGTTTTAGTTTGGGGAAGGGAATCTATCGATTTGATGTTGCTTGCTTATTGTTTTGTTCTCACGTACCCGTTTTCCCACAAAAATAGCAAAAATTTTAAATTTTTAGTCATAAATAGTGTTTGTTTTAAAAAATAATAATAATAATAATAATAATAATAATAATATATATATAAGTGTTAAGACAAAATGTAGGTTTTCCGTTGGTAAGAATAAAAAGTAATTTTTGACCCGATCGTACGTGTAGAGTTCTAGCTTTCTCCCTTAACAATTAATGATGATAGTTTGTGCTAGTCTCATGTAGACTTTAAACATGCTAGACTTGAAATCATTAGTAAATGAAAACTTGTGCTAATCTCAAGTAGATTTTGCTAAATATGCCGAGATGGATTTATAAAGGCTAAGTTTTTTGCCAATTTCTTTTGCAAAGAATAAGAGATAGATAGTGTTGTTTACGAATAGGATGCTAAACAAAGTTTATTTGAAAACTTAAGGCCTTATAAGAAATAACTTGTTGTATTCCTTCCCGAAATTCTTAAATGATTAATTATATGTTTTCTCTTTATTTTTACAAATTAGAGTTTACTCTAAAATCCTAATCAACATATTCAGAGAAAAAGCATTATCGATGAATGAACTCAAACACATTGATAAATAAGAATTTTAGTTTTTATATTAGCTTGTCGTTTTGCGTTCTCCTTAAAGAGAGCTTCGCAACGAGCTAAAGTATGTCCAAAATGGAGTTAATATGAATGAGATATCGTGTCTCAAAGTGGGACACGAGAAACACAAAATCTGGGATTCCTTTTCCAGAATATTCTGTGTATATCTATTTTAGGAATAGATTTAGACTTTATGAAGAAGTCTTAACAGAATATTGTATGTGTATATATTATATGCAAATCGTGTTTTAGGAATAAAAGATTTGCATGTCAGTTTAATTTTGGAGCAAATATTCTGTCTTGGTGACCAAGACATGAATTGGCTATAAATTGAACCCGAATTCATTCAGTTTAACACATCAAAAGATGGAGCTCTCCTGCTACCAAATTCCAGCATCCTTCGATCAGAAACACGCAAGATTTTTCGTGATATTTCAGGCAAGTATGTCAGGTCCGGTTGTACAACAGCTTTAGACGTTGTACCCTGGGAAACAGACGACGAATCTGTTTTAAGGGAATCGTGTTAAACATGAGCCTCGTTCCACGACCTTTTACTGTTTTCTTTATTTATCGTTTATAGTGTATGTCTTCTGCTTCTACCCCTTTCTGTCTGTTATTTAATTTTTTGTCATTTATTTTCAGTTAATTTATTTATTGAATTATAATTCGATTAATATTAATAAAGTGTACATGTTTCCCTACATATTCAACTCAAGAGTTTCGAGTGGATTGTGAGAAGGTCAAAGAAAAAAAGCACTAATAGATCGGCTGTATGTACATATGCAAGTCTTTGTGTGTAGGTAAATGACTGGTATACAGTTAAGTAGGTCCGGATTCTATCATAGGGGGACACGGTTTGTTTCCTCTATGGTTGGTCAATCCTTAAACCAAAGGACTATATTATAGATATTGTTTGATAGTGGTCTTTCTTAAATGTGGTCCTTTCAGTAAGTCATGGTGATTATTATGTATTTTTAGTTGAGGTCCTCTAGTGCATTATCTTATTGGCTTATGGGGATTGCCTCTGCCTGTATATGATTTCTTGTGTTTTAATATATGTTGGTTGTTCAAAAAGATTAAAAAGGTAATTAGGTTATTAGGTTGTTAATGAACATCCAAGTTGTTAATGAAGGTTTGAGAAAACTATCACAAGGTTATGAACATGCCCAAGCCTCCTTGGGTTGTGATAAGTGTAAAATACACATATCCATTTGTACCTAAAATAACCCAATTAAACCCAAAACAGACCAAAAATGGCAAAAATATGCTTGTATTTGTGTTTTGTGTGTGCAGGTACGGATATATCAAAAATCACAAGAAAACAGTCAAAAACGGGCAAGCACGGACACGAGAATCAGAAGAGTACAAAAAGAAGCCAAAGAATCAAAGCCGAAGCCAGAAAAGTCAAGCCTCAGTCAAATCCAGTCAAAATGGTCAAACATTGGTCAACAAAAGTCAACCAATAAAAGACAAAACCCAAAAACATTCCATTTTCACCCTCCAAGTTTCACCAAAGTCCAAAAATAACCCCTCACCTCTTATTGGGCCCTAGAACCCTTAATGGGCCAGAAAAACCCTAAAATTCTATACCCGGATCCAAGCCCATAACCACAAGCCCAAAACCTAGTCCAACTCTTTCTTTTAAAACTCCAAGGACCAATTTTGTAATTTCAGAAAGTCCTTTTATAACTAGAAAAGGAGAAAAGAAAGACAAGGACCATTTGTGTAATTAGCCCAAACTTCCAACTGAAATTACCCTTTTCAGTTATAAAACTTGGCGCCAAACACGAATTACTGTTCACCTTCGTCCCCAGTTTTCACCATAGTAAAAAACAAAGGGGTTTTTGAAATTGAGGGGCAAGAAAGTCTATTCAAGTGCTCTACAACCAAATGGCAGGGATAGTTCAGTCAAATCAAGAGCAATCATTGGTCTACTCAAGCATAGAGCACACGCGGCTATGAAAGAAACACAAAGAGGCATGGGTTTTGCACTAAACACACTCACACAACTAGCACAAGCTGTCACATCAAAGAATGACAGCTTGGCAATCCGTGTGAGTGTGCAAAATGATCAAACGGCTCAAAATCACTTGGCAATGATTAGAAGAATCAAGGGTGCGGATTAAAGGAAGGGGATGGATTCAGGGGTCCTAGAAGCTTCGATGGCAGCCTATAAAAAGGCCTCACTCTTCACACACACACACGTAGCTTTTAGCTTTAAGTTTTAGCTTAAATTTCTTTTTCTAGCTTAATTTTCCTTTAAAAACTTTGTAACTTTCCTTTTGAGTATTGTAACCAAGCTTTATGTTAATGAAAATTCAGTTATTTTTAATCTCTCATAAGCTCTTTTGTTTAAATTCATAAGCTCTCACTTTTCCTATTAATTGTTAAAGCTAAGACAATAAGCTCATAAGCTCTATTCAGCTCTCATGAGTCTCTAAGCTCATGATTGAGCTTAATTGGTCTTAATCATTCTTTAATATCTTAAACCAGCTTAAGGACTTTAACAATTGGATTTATAAGCTATGGAAGGGGAGCTTAAAATGGATGAGCTCCCAAGGACTATTACCCTAGCTTATTTATAAGCTAGGGAGCTTGTAGCAAAGCTCTAAGAGCCTTCTATACTTTTGTTTAGCTGAAGTCTCAAGTAAGTTTTCATTTACATTCTCATGTATTAGTACATTAGTTAGATTTGCTTATTTGCTTATTCTATCTGCTTATTTGTGCTCATTGTTATTTCATTATGCTTATTAGTTAGTAATTTTTACCTGTTTTTAGGTTAATAGTAATAAATCTAATGTTCTTCATCTCTGTCCTAAAAATATATAAAAAATTAAAAATATTAGTTTAATTTAGTGTAGATTTTAATTGATGCTTATTTAGCTGTTGATTTGTGCTTACTTGAGTTGTTATAAGCTGTATTTTATCTGGTAATCAAGTTAGGCTAGGTAGATTACATTTTTAAAAGCTTATCTCAAATCTGTCAAAACCTTAAGGGGTGTTTGGTTTAAGTTAATTTTACTTCAAAAAGTCAAAGTGAGTGTTCAAAATTATTTGAGGCATTTGAGTTTTGATTTAAGAACAGTTGTTAATTAGTTTTTAAAAGTTAGTTTTAAGAATATCAAAAGTTATGGCTTAATTTTCCTTCTCAGCACCAGGGTACCTTGTGCCTTTCTTCTTGCTTGTGAAATTTTGATCCAAAGCCCTTAAGGCTTGGATTTTGCTTGCATTGTGTTTATACACACTCATTTGAGTGTGTTTAAGGTAGTGGTACTCACTAGGATTGCCTGCACTTTTATTTTGCACTTGTGCAAAGTGCATCAGTACTAACAAACAATTAGTACTGCTGTCACTTGTAGCTTAATTTTTAGCTAGGAACTCATAGGTTTTAGGCTTTACAATTAAGGTAGGATTTAGTTTAGATGTAGCTTATTATAGATTAAGTCTTAATTTGCAATTTGTAGCTTATCTTCCTAGTTTAATTTGCTGTTAAAAGTCATTAAAAAACATGAAAAGCCAAAAACAGTTAGTAATAGAAATTAGCTTTTAAATTTTTAATTCTAGCTTGAAGTATTAGAATTTATAGTTTAGATA
>BQNB010089782.1:0-27320 GCA_026074375.1 Tanacetum coccineum
CTTTTATTAGCCCACAGTTTATTATTATTGTTACCTCATTTTTCATTTTTTTACACTTTATATTACCATGATATAGAGAAATTTTCTTTTTAAAAAAAATTTAAGTATAAATTTGAACTAAAATTGTTGATTTAAGTTTAATTTTCAAAAATAGCACATATTATTAGTCTGGTTAGAAGCTTATGGGAGAAAAAGCCACAAACTACACTTATGAGCTCTTAAGATAAATAATCCTTGTTTAGCATCCAACTCATACTTAACTCTATTATTTTTCGTTCTTTGCGAATTTCCGCGAATGCTTAGGCTAAAAGTTAAGGAACAAGCTAGAGCTCAACACGCTCGACCGAGTCAAAATTTATTCTTATTATACCCAGCAGGAAAGTCAAAATTGTGATAAAACATTTATTATATTTTTGGAATTTTTTAAATTTTTGCATAAAATCACAATATATATTTTAAAATTTTGGTGGGAAAAACGGGGTTACACGAAAACAACGGCTGCAGGCACAATCAAATCAAAGATCCCCCTATACTAGAACCAAACATTGTCCTTAATGTTTTAAGAAGGGACTCTACGTAAATCCTAAGCCGTTTATTAAGTATGCTTAAAGATAAACGTTAGTCGATAAGATTTGGATATTGAATTCTCAAAATGAAGCTAAGGATGTGAAGCTCTAGTGATCGGAGGACAAAACCGCGAGCACGAGAGTCATCACAATCCGGGAAATCCTAGACAATAAACCACAAAACACGAAACACATATAATGGAAGAGGCGAGCCTCTCACAACAAAAAACACTTATTCATTACTACTATTATAATCATATTAGGATAAGCATGGGTTGCCTCCCACGAAGCGCTTATTTTAGGTTACTTAGCTTGACCCGATCCCCCTATACTTAAACTGGTCAAGGGGGATAGAAATGGAGACACGGAACATCCAAGACACGGATGTCCTCTCCATAAGAGCAAGAAAAAATCTCCATCGGGCTTTCAAAAATTTTAATGACTTTGAAAGCTTTAGGGCCCCGATGAGATAATTCTGGGAGAAGAAAGGTATGAACTCTTTTAGAAGTGATAATCCCGGGGTTGAAAACTTTTTCCTCATTTTCGAACGAAAACGAGAGTAAAGCTCTGAGCCCGGGAACTTCTTTGTAGAAAGGAAGTTCATAAAGAGGAGGATTAAAATCCTCAAGAATTACAGAAGCATTAGTGGTCTTCTTTACATTCTTTTCCATTGTTGCAAGATTGGTGACTTAATAAAGGTTTTCATGAATGAGTATACCCGGATTAAATACCTTGTCCTCATTGTTGGTCATGAAGGGTGGGATGGGTGGGAAAAACTTAGTCAATAACTCTGTTCTCTTAGTTGGAATTATCAAAAGAATATCTTCCCACATCCTAGAGAAATTTCAGAATCGGCTCACAATTACAAAAGAATGCTTTATAATCTGGAAAGATAGATAAATCCAAATAAGGAAGTAGGGTGGACTAGGGCACTACAAAATGCTCTTCAATAATAAAGCAAAAAGTTATGAGATTCAGGTAAAAGAATTATCAAAGGTGTTAGTCCCACCTCCAAGCAAAAGTTAAATGAGATGTGGAGGAAGACTTGGGCATAAAAATCCAAAGATGGATGGATTATCTTTTAAAATGCTGCTATCTATAGCAATAACAAGATTGACATTCAACAATTTTTCCACGAATACATTGTCTTTGATTGTTAGTAAGAATATCAGTTATTAATCCCTCCAACTTCCGGAAACAATCGACACCACCTCTAAGCTAGACGAGCTCAGCATCTGGGAGTTGATACTCAACATATATAGATGTCGTCACTGTAAAGCGAATCATTATCAGTCAAAGAATAATCATTGTTGGAATCGATGATAGTTTTAGAATCATCTTCAAGAGTTTCCGGAGGGCGAGGAAAAGAGTTATCATACATCAAATTTTCAATAAAACAGATATCTCCCTTCGGATCAAAGTCCGCTTCAACAAATTCCCAGGTAGGTAGATGGAGGATAAGCGCGAGTTCACACCGACAAACTCCTCAATAAGGAATCAATCTTAGGAAAGGATATCGACGTTATCATGATTTAAGCATCGGAATTCACTAGACTAATTTGGCATTTAAATGATCATGTACCATTTCCTCCCGGTGAGAATTGAAATGATATCATCTAACACCTCATCCATTCGAGAAGAATCATCACAAACAGAGCAAATCATATTCCACTTTTGAAAACCGATCGGAACTTACTTGGGGTATGGACAAGGTCCTCAACACTAGACTTTATTAATTTGTCGATTCGTTGCCGAATAGTGTCGAGATCTTATCCTCCCTTATAAAGAGGGTTCTGAATTTTGGTAAATCATGTGTGATTGCGGAGGAGAATTTCTTGAGATATTCTTGTGTAGCAAAAGAATACTCGTCGTCATCATCATCATCAATAAAATTGAACCGTTGCGAAGTTCTAACATAAGCTGCCTGCTCTTGTTGCAGAAGCTCTTTCTCCTTTTTCCTAATTTCAATACTCATTCCATTGAAATTTTGTTTTAAGCTCGTCATCTAGTTTTTCACATTCCCCTTCTAACTGAATATCAATCTTCTCATTACGATAATCCTTAATTTGAATTTCATTAATTAAACTTACATTTCACCTAAATCCAGTTGCTTTAGATCCTCCATATAATCTTGGATACTCATTTTCTTGAGGAGGTAATGTGATCGATATTAGCCGTTACGTCTGTCGTTTACGAAATTCTCGAAACGTAGCTATTCAAACTTTCAATATTTCTTATTGGGAGTGTGATCTAACGTTGGAATAGTGATGGGGGGTTGAAATTTGGTCAAAACCGATAAGAATTAGAATCATAGCACGGCTTAGTATTCGTAAAAATTTTGATTCATCGTGATCATGAAAACTCATATGAGGTCCCCCGCAGTTTTCACAATAAGGCTCATCAAAGATCAATTGTTGACATTGAAAAGTCTCATGCGAGCCTCCACAGTGGGTACAACAAATATATTATTGTTGAACACCTTTTGAAGGATTTTAGTGGGAAATTAAAGTCTTGATTGTAACACGGTTCCAGATTATAGATAAACGGAACTTGAGGTGATGGACAATCTAACCATAATGAGCATCGTTCCAACAAATTCACAAGAATACTTTGGGGTATGTAGAGGTGGGTTAGGAGAATCATCCACATAATTAATATTGGAATCATAATAGAATGAATAATCATCTCTAGATAGCATGTCGGACGTTGAGAAACTTGGCAAAGTTTGTGGGAACTCATCAACTTTTTGATTTGTTTTGCATGGATCCGGATTAGAGGTAGTCGAAACTTTTACGCGGACATTATAGCCATAATGAGCACCATTCCCACAAGCAAAGTATTTATAGTCGAATACTTGTCCAGATCGGGTGTGCTGAGTTGGGCTTGATTCAGTTGTGGGCCAGTTATCTTATTTGACAGATATAACAATATAAGCCTAGATTTGTATAAGAAGGCTTATTTAAGCACCTATGTAGTTGATAGCTTATTGGGCCGACTTGGCCTAATAAAATGGGTTGGGTTGGCCCAATAATTTTTCTTCCGTTTCGGCTTTGGTTTGACTTTGACTTTGTCGGGATTGACTTTTCGGTTGACTTTTTGACTTTTGACTTTTCACGCTTTTCCATTCCGATACACGTTTTTTTCTTTTTTTGCTTTTGTTTTTGTCCTTTTTCTATATATCCGTCACCGATGCACAAAACAACTGAAAACATACACAAAACAAATGTATTTTTGGTATACGTTTTTGTCTTTAAAGAATCCATTTAATTAGGTAAAATGGTATGTGTAATTAAGCACATACCAACCCGAATTTAGGGTTTTGAGTGTGTAACTTAGAATAAAAAGAGTGGACGAACCCTATTTCATTTAAACAGCTGTAAGGAGATGATTTTAAGGGCCTAAAAAACCCTATGTACTTCTTCCAATTCATGTTTTAATTAAGTAAGGTTTACTTAATCATTCAATATGTCTATGTGTTGTGTGATTATTTATTGTTCTTGCTTAATCTTTAACATTCTTGGCTAAACCTATTATTGTGTTTGTTTATGATTGTATGAAACCTAGAATGTAGATCTTAGTAATGTTGCTTCTTGTGATGGATGTGCATGTTAGGTCTTAGAAAACCAACTTTTGTCTGCATCGCTGTTGATATGTCTAGGAAAACATGATTATTGTAGAAAGGATAACATCGGGTAACAGTCTTTCGACAAAACCTTTCCCCCTAATATGGTTTGATCCACTCATAATTTATATCCATTGCACTTAGTTTCTCTAGGGTCCTAGTAATATTTCTACTCCTTACAGAGTGCGATTGCTCTAACAGGGATACTATAGTAGTACGCGGTTCAGTTAGATGTGATGGAAATGGTCAGTATACACTGACTTTCTACTTAGGGTCTTTGAGATAAAATGGCTTTTGCAGCCCTATATTAAGCTAAGCAAATGATGATTTGACACCTTAATAAGCTAAAACATATGAAGTTTGGACTACAAAGAACTTATTCAATCAATTTCAGACCTAAAAACAACTTATAATTATCCTAGATTTGCTCTTGAAAAATGGCTTTATACTTTAAAAAAATGAAAGACACTTAGACAGATTTTGACTTAAAAACACACAAGACAATTGCACACTTAAACTAGATCATATTACTGCATTAAGGGTTCATAAACAAGCATGAAATTGACACCAAATAGCACTTAATCAAACTCTAAGCTATTAAGCCATAATATGAAACTAGAAAAGCACAGATTTAAACTTATGACAGATGATACTAAAAAAACTTATTTAAAACTTTGAAAACTTATGAAATCTTATTAAAGGGCCTTAAAATGGCTTATCAAACTTGACTTAATGACCAATAGGTGGTCAAACAGTATTAACCTTGGTTAATACTGTTGTCCCAAACACCCCTTTAATATTTCCAAAATCCATTTTAAGCTTTGACAGACTTATAAAAGGTTTTAAAAAGAAGAAACAGATTAAGCATAAGCATACTAAAGGACAAATAAGCAATAATATCAAAGACTTAAGCATAAGAATAAGTACTTTTAAAATTAGCAGTTTAGAACAAAAACAAGTAGTTTAAATGAACATCAATCCAAAGGACATGAAAATCATAACATGAATATGAAAATCATTCAAAAGAACAGAATAAGTAATTTTAGCATTTAATAAGCAAAAATAAACAGTGCAATAAGCAAAAGAGTAAATAAGCTGTAAAAGAGAATTGAGAACTTACTTCTTATTGAAAAAATCCTTGATGGTACAATGCTTTAAAAAGTAGAATGACAATATTTAAAAAGAAAGAAAACATTAAAATAAGCTGTAAAATAAGCAATAAGCTACACTACTCCTAAAACTAGATGCCTTCCAATGTGTGATTTCGTCTCCCTTTTATAGGGAGAGTCTTGTGAGGATAAAACCTGCCAATCATCTTCAAATCTTCCAATCATACCATAATTGTTTATGGAAAACAATAATCGTCCCAATTAAACATTAAAACCGCCCTTATCTTGCTTTGACTTTTGTTCATATCCTTTGACGCGTTTTTCCTTTGTCCAATAGAAGCCTTGATTGTGCCACGTGGCCTGACGTGTGTCAGAGATGGTGAGGGCGTGTGTTGAAAGCATACGCAGCCATGGAGGAGTGGGTTTTGCCCTGTTTTGGGCCTTCCCGCCATTTTCGTGGCTTATTTAATAATATTTCAAAATTTGGTTTAAGAGATAACGGGCGTTAGGTGTAGGGACTGCTGGTGTAATAAGGTAAGGACTAGCGGTGTTAGTCCCTAAGGACTAACGGTGTAATGTGGGTTTAATGGGATTATAGGTTAAAGGGTTTTGGACTCATTAGGTTTGGGCTATTTTTGGACCGGTTGTGTTTATTTTTGGTTTTGGGCTTTTTGTAATTATAAGGCTTTGTTTAAACGGCTTAATGGGTCGACTTGGCCCATTTAGATGCATACGCCTTTGGCTTTGGTTTTCCACGCTCTTTCCAATCCCGTGCTCGGTTTTGTCTGGTTTTTGCCTTGTTTTTGTCTTTTTGTGAATATCCGTTACCTGCACAGTACATAACACAAAATAAGCATATATTTGGCATTTTAAGTCCGATTTTGGTCATTTAAGCTCATTTTATTTAGAAAAAGGTATGTGTATTTAAGCACATACCAACCATGAATACAAGAAGTAGAGTATTTCGACATATTCCCCGACTAGGAGTGAACTTGCCTACCACAAATACCTCATGTGTGGCCCAATCCCTTTAATATTTCTATGGAACCCCATCATTATAGAAGGAAACCCATTGAACCTTAAAATACCATGCAACATTGGGTATGTGCATATGGAAAAAGCCTATATTGACCTTAACTCCCCACTTAATATCATGACCCGAATGATGTATAATTGGATCATGAGAAGAAAACTCAACCCTAGGGAAGATGCAAATAGAGGAGTTAGTAATTTCATAGGAAGGATTAAAGGAATGCACATCTTCATAGGAAACTTCACATATATCGTAGACTTCATGATTGTCAAGGATATTAGTTCAATCATAGACCCTAGGTTATCGCAAGTAGTACTAGGGAGACCTTTTGTAGAGATGTCCAACATGACTTACGACCCACCTGAAGGTGCTATAAGATTTATTAACGGGACTGATGAAGTTGCCTATAAGATGCCCCATAAGATAGAACAATACGATTCACTGTCAAACTTAGAAAAAGAGCATACCAAATCAGTCTATCTTAGGAACGAAAAAGACAAGAGAAGATGGGTAGAGTATGTAATGAGCAAGATACTATGATTTTACAAAGAATGCCTAGATCTTGGACCCGAGTACCTAGGAGGAATGGATGATGATGGAGAAGTCACGTACGGATGTGTTACTTCGAGTCTAGCTACAAGACTCGTTAATCAAGAAAAGCACTTCTTGGGAGGAAACCCAATTTTATTTTCCTGCAAATTAGGAGTGTCATGTGTGTTTTAATTCTTTATAGTTTGTTTTATTATGTTTGAACTATTTTATAATCATGCTTTGTTTGTCTTTAACCCCGTCTTAATTTCAATTAGAGGTATTTTGCAAATAATAAGTGTAGGGGAATTTATTCGGCTTTTGAGCCAAGTTCAAACATGTTAAATGAATTGTTTAGATTAATTCGGGTTAGTTTCGAGTCATATGATTGAATTGTTAAATCTTAGGTTTTATGCAGCCATTTGTACAAGAATTAACTTATTGAATCAAGTGTAGGAAATTTTTCATCAAAAACAAAAATTTCATTTTCACAGAATGTGGAGACGGCGTCACGATTTACATGCGACGCCATCACCATGACACCTGTGACGGGGTCAGGATTTTCCTAACGGCGTCAAATGCCCATGTCCAAAAAATTTAAATTTTTTAATTATTTTTGAAAATAAAACTTGCATAACATTTAAAATATGTATTCTTCTATTATAAACCTGCTAAACCTAATGAGTTTAACAATTCTCTCATCCTATCCTTACTATTTTATCAAGTCGAACCCTAAATTCATATTGTTTATTTGTTTATCGCACATTTTATGCTTGGTGTAGTTGTCTTTGTCTTTGATTACAGTTTATATTTGATGAGAAGAAACTTAGAAGTTCTTAGGAAGTTTCATTGGATGATTCTTGGAGGATGATCTAACTAGTTTTTGCATGTTTCTTCCCCATTATTGAGCAAACCAAGGGAGTACTAGTTTCTTTTCCTTGTTTTCTTTTCCCTTTATTCATTTGTACAGGTACTTCTATAGAACATTGGGGATAATGTTCAACTTAAGTGTGAGGGGAAAATAAGCCTTAGAAACTATTCTTTCATTTGCCATTTGCTTTGTCCTTAAAATGATGGATAATATATCGAAACATAGCATAGGAGGTAATTTTTACCCAAATTTAAAATTTTCTATGACACATACCGACGAAAACCAAGTATTAATAGCGTCTCATGGATAAGAATTTATATGACTAGCACAAAAACCCTCAGAATTCCACCCCAAAAATGTGAGGTTCGCCTTTAGATCTTTAGGAATTTGGGTATCTATTATTGATGCCCAAGATAGTTTATACCTTTAACTTTCTCGAGTTAAGGAGTGAGCAGTCATATGTATTTATTCCATCGTTATGGATGTGTACGTGTGGTCTTTGTCGCCTTTTCTAGAGCATTGAGATCGGTATTAAATTATATGAGTGTACCGGTAGTATATTAAATTCTAGAACTTGTTATTGTGATGCATTCTGAGACCGCATAGTAATTATTAGAATTTGCTTGATAAGAGGCATTAGGAATAACTCATGTTTTAAACCAGCAATTGTTATGATGGTCACATCGATCATATAATTATCCCACACCCTTGACATGCACTCACCTTTAGTGCATGATACCCCTAGTACAACCCTCCGAGCCTATCCTTTTTCACGGTTCTCGTAATTCTCTGGTGGATTCCATATTATTAATGAAGAGCATTGTCATCCTTAAACCAATCGTTACACCCAAATAGCCTTAGCCTACCCTGTATATACTCATTTATAGTACATTATTGTGTTTAACCCAAGTTAATTATTTGAGTACACAGTTGCTAAGTCCTTATCCTTGTAAATATAATTTTGGGATGATTGGGATTATAAAACCCCGTGTTTTAGGGTCATTGTACGACGTCAATAAGTTTACTATTTACTTTTAGTATTGTACGCGTTTGCTTTTAAATTGAAATCGTTAAGTTAAATCGCGTAAGCTAAAAATTATCGTTTAATGTAAACGGGCATCAAACAATTAGATGTTTACATCAAGCAAGTGTTAAGTAATTATTTTGAAGATGATTATTAACTTTGTTCATTTTATTTTTATTGGTTGCGTAAAGTGTTTACGTTTCGCGATAAAATACGTTTAGGCATACCCAGAACCACCAAAACTTTTCTACGCTTCAACAAATACCCACAATTATACCCAATACTCAAAATTTACAAAATAACATCACATATATACATATATAACTGGATACATAGAGATGGATACAAAGAAATATCTTACAAAACACCTCTCCTTGATTTCATGGGATGTTCTCTAGTTTTAGGAACCAAATGCTTTTTTTCTTACTAACTCTAATAGTGAAATTGACCATGAGACTTCCTTATTTCACTCTTTGTGTCTTAGAATTTCCAAGAGGTCTTTGACTAGTCCATGTTAATAAGTATAGAGTGCAAGTAACATAGAACTCATACACTCTCATTTTACAATGAAAAACTTTACCGTTCTCTCCCTTTTTCCTCCATAACCCACGGCCAAACCCAAATACATACCAAATCTATACCAAAATTTATTTACAACATTTACATACATTCCTACATAATATCTAAGATATCCCAAGGTGATTTGAAGGCTTAGTTAGGTCTTTACAAGGGTTAAACAAAGGAAAGCAAGATTAGGGTTTCACTTGGAATTAGGGTTTTCAAGTGTTGCAAGCTTGGGTTTGTCATCTAAACAAGGGTTTAGATCACTTTGTTCATCACTACACTTCATATTAAGGTTACCTAAAACTCTTAATCTCTTTGTTTTCATGATTTTATGCATAAATAATGTTTGTGTAGTTAATCGCCAAAAACATTTCACTCTTGTAAATAATGATTTTACACTTGTTTATGATTTGGTAAACTTTTATATATGTTGTATTAATGTTCATATCATGTTATAATGGATGTATAAGTGATGTACAAGTATGGTTTATGTATAAAAAGTTTATATAAACAAGTTATCTAAAATGTATACTTATGAAAGTTAATGAACAAATAAGTATGTACACATATGGATCTTGTGATTTTTGGACATTTTTGGACAATTATGGACTTAAGGACCTTAGGAATGTAAGACATGTGATAATGAGTATTGTAATGGACTTGTAACAAGATGGTTAAGATTAAAAGTTAGAAAACTAGGTTTAAACATGTTTTAAGCAAGAAACGTTAAACATTCTAATCAAATTTGAATAAATAACTTATTTATTTTTTATTTTAATAAAATAATACATCCCATGAGGATTCCAAAAAGGTAAGAAACTCGAAAAACCAATTGATAACGAAGGAGATACGTAATTTACAAGTTATACGATAATAAACGGGTTTATAAAATAAATTTTATAAAAACAAGATACAAAATACTAATTATATATAAGGTTGGTTATTTTTTCAGATCACACATATTTTTAGGATTCCAAAACATTAAGAATCATAATTTTTCGATCAATAACGAAGGAGTTATGAATTTCGCAAGTTTACGGTAATTAAAGTTTATAAAAAAATTATAAACTGTCATGAACAATAAAAACCACTGTTCGCCAGAGGATTAAAAATATGAAATGTAATATTTAGATAACATGTCTTAATACGAAAGCGTGGACATAAGAAACGTAAGAAACCGGCTTAAAACGATAAAGTTACGTCGTTTCTTAACTAAGGAAAAATTATAAATGTTTTAACTTTTATAAATACGATTTTCATAAAAGTGATTAGATGGTGACGTAGCTATTAGAATTAGATAAGGTAGAAAGTTAGATCAAAGTGCTTAAGTAATTATAACTGCCGATATTGATTAGGTTGGCATTTGGCGATTTGATCTGACCATTTTCTGTGATATAATCTGATATTCATTACTCAAGGTGAGTTCTTAGCCCCACTTTTTACATTTTAAGGATTTACAAGTTTTGGGGTGAGAAACATATGCATGTTTTACAATTGGACGCAAGTGGACATTTTACATTACGATTACGTGTTTGCCTAAGTAGCGATAACCCATCTGAGCCCATTATCATGAACTGTCAATTACTGTTGTAAGCGTGAATGTTATAAATATATCTATTTGGGATTGACATCCCTGTTCAGGTGAGTCATGCTCACTGTGCCGGTTTGCCGGACAACGAACGTATACCATGTCGGACATAGGATGTTGCGGGTTAGAACATTATCACGGGCAATGTTGGCAATTTATATTGCATTTCATACATGTCGAGCTTCAGTGTCATGAGCTTAGGAAAACGTAATTACATTTTATGATGTTTGCATCTGTTGCATTATCATGGGGAAATCTTGCGGTCTTACATTATACATTTTATAAACCTATGAATTCACTCAACAATATGTTGACGTTTTAAGCAATATTTTTCAGGGGATCAATAAGGCACGAGGTGCAAGGGATACATTGGTGGTTTTGATTTGGATGGCATACATTAAAGATTTTGTCGCATTACATTTTATATATTTGTTATGGGCTAGAAATCTTTGTATTTTGAACAAGTAAACAAGTGAAGCTTCGGGCTTTTGTAACAAACAATTTGTTAAATCCAATGTATCAGTTTTAAATGGCTTTTAATGGTCGTTCTTATATATATCTTGTGTTATTGGTCTATGAAGTACCATCCCCAACCCATATTCTGCTGCGACCCAATTTGGGGGTGTTACAGGGATTCATGGTAGTATTTATTTCGCGGAAGAATAGGGAAGAAAAGTTAAGTCAATACCCCCATATGTTTGTCAAATGATCACCATGTTATTTTGATCCACCTCAATACGGGGTCATTAGTTAGATTGTAAATATCAAGCATGTAAAAGCTCAAGTGTAGGGGTATGTGTTATAAACCCCAAGTGATGTATTATGTTATATAAAAAATAGAAAAGAAAAAGAAAGAGATTGATGTATAGTTGTGTAGAGTTTGTATATCTTTGTTCGAGTCTTGGCTTAGCAACCATACCAAAGTGTATTCGTGTAAATAATTAGCTAACCCTTCCACTCCAAATTCACCCAAAGCCACCCAAATATATCCTATCCGTTTTCGTTTCCATTGTATGTTATCTTACACCTACACCCCACAACCCTTTAAAAGACCTGGCTTATAGATATGTAATGAATATGCCTTGCACCTATAGTGAGATTTATCCTTTACCAAGCTTATGGTAATTTATATGCTATGACTAGTAATGAGGTTGATTTTTCATTTCCCCCTTATGTCATAATTTATTATATATCCGAGTGAAAGAGAGAATCCCCAAACACTATGTTAGGAGTCTAAGAATATACTTTTGTGCTGTTAAATTACGATGCTTGACGGTGAGTTGTAAAATACTTTTTAAAGAATTAGGTAAAATGACCCACATATTATTTTTGTCTAGGTAGAAAAGCCCATTAGCTTGAGGTGCAAGCAAATCCTCAAAGTGTAAGGGTATTTGATGAGGTGTCATTTTATACACTTTTTCGGGGTCGTTTAACCCCCTAAATCGTGCATTTATGCCCAAAATAGGTACTTAATCATTCCTTTTCAGGTATTTCACATTTGGAAGGCATTTGGAAGAATTACACGTGACTTGGGCTCATTTGGAGAATGGAACGACAAGGACTACTACGTACGGACCTACACCAACATCTCTCAAGATAAGGTTCTCAGAAGCTGGAGATGACGTCACAGATTCAATGTGACACCGTCACAATGAAGACCAAGACGGTGTCACAATATCTCACGATGGCGTCAGAGCACACGACCTAGCCCATTATCTAGCATATTCTCTTTCATGACGGCGTCACGATTAAAAAGAGGGTACGAACCCTAGTTTGTTTGTTAGGGAATGATTTGTAGTGCCTAACAACCTATTGTACTATCCTTCCATACCATGTTCTATAACATGTAGGCGTTATTTAATCATTCAAATATATCCTATGGTTTTGTCTGATTATTTATGTCTTGCTTTACTATAACAGTCTTACTAAGACCTTCTATTGTGTTTATTTATGATTGTATGAAACCTAGAATGTAGATCTTAGTGGTGTTGCTTCTTGTGATGGATATGCATGTTAGGTCTTAGAAAACCAGCTTTTGTCTGTATCGCTGTTGATATGTCTAGGAAAACATGATTGTGTAGAAAGGATACCATCGGGTAACAGTCTTCATACTACCTTGCCCCTTATATGGTTGATCCACTCTTAATATATTTCACATGCATTTAATATACTCTTAGGGGCCTTGTAATAGTCTTCATACTACCTTACTTGTGCGTTGCCTTAACGGAATATTAAATAGACGGCGGGTTCGTGTAATTCGTTCATGACTTAGGAAATAATTACATAGATAATCACAAGTGTGACAAAGCAACAACACTAGGAGAAGCAATCTAGGGAGTAATACATGATTAAATAAACACAATCATTTATCTTATTGTTATCACCATTAGCGTAGTTATTATTTAGTTTATTAGCTAAAACCAAAACCCACCTCTCAAATATATGATTTACTGCTTTCATAAAATACAAAAATAATCCTCTCTAAACCCTTAGAATTCTGTTAGGCCGTGATCAAACCTTCCCAACCTATTCCCCGAGTGAACGATAACAACCCCCAATCCTTGCCTATACTACTACTACAACGATTAGGTGCTCTGCCTAGGGAGTTGTAAAACTTCGTGTAGAAGTCCTACAACGACTGCATCATTACATTGTTGTAAACTAATCTCATTTACTATTTATGTTGCAGAACAATGGCAGCAGCCAGTGAAATAGAATCCGAAGCAGCCAAAGGGAAGATCATATTGTCTGAACCAACCGGTAGAAAACATCCACCATGCTACAGGAGCAAACAAATGGGACATTCATACTTTGTCTATATACCAATTTAGCATTCATTTATTAATGTCATTTAGCATAAGTTTAAATGCACTATGAATGTGGGTGCTGCTCCTTGCGAAACACTTAGTTAGCGTGTTAAATTAGCCCCCGTTGCAACGCGCGGGCTATCTTGCTTGTTGTTTAATCAAAATGTTAACTAACTACTCAAGTGACAAAACATAGTTTTTATACATAAAACAACTAGTAACAGATTTTTCCACCTAAATCTGCTGTTTGAATCTTCTAGCACGTGCTTGGCACGTAACTATCTTTTTTGACTTTTAACTATTATAGCTTCCTATTATATTTTCATAAAGTGGTTGCAGCGAATAGCTTTCTATAACTCATTGTTCTTTTAGAGGCTTTTGAAAGTAGCTGATGGTTTTTAGTAGCGATTGACGGGTTTTGGCAGTGACTTACAGTTTGTGGTTGTGTTTGTGTAAGAAACAAAGAGATGGTGGTGTACGAGAAATGAGAGATGGCATTGTAGCACTGTAGCAGTTGGGCTAGATGTTAGACTAAACTTAAAAAAACTACTTGGGCCGGCCCAAAGTGGGAGCCCAAGTCAAACATTTGCTCCATAGTATATAGAGTAATTGGTGAAGTAAATGTTTTAAATACGCAACAAAATAGGGTTGATTATCGAGTCAAAATGAATCGAACTGGACAAAACTAAACCAAATCGAACCAAACTGTTTTGGTTCGATTGAATCCGGATGATTTTAGTGTGTTTTTTCGATTGGCGTACTAATGATCATCCATTGGGCGATGTTTTAGGCAAATGAGATAAGAAGGCAAAAGACAATGTAAATTGTAATTAGTGGGATTTGTTATCTCTAAGTGATTATACACTTAGGCTAAACGTAGTGGTGACCGCAGAGGACACCGCCACGTTAGCGCCAACTCACCTTTCTCTCTCCTAGACCACACAGTGACCAAACACCCGTAGTGGTGACCGCACAGGCGACCGAACAAAATTTTTTTTTAAAAAAAACATTACATTAATAATTAAACATTACAAACTAAAATACAAAAATAAAAATACACGGAAGAAAAGACGGAAAAAAAATTCGAAGATAAAAAAGTTTCAGTACATTAGTTTGCATTGTTTGATGCCAATGTGTTCCACCTAGATCGTGCTTTAAGATTAAGATGAGTTTCTTTCGTCGTGTATTTCTCTGATAACCGCATAGCCCAGTCATGTGCCGATCTACGGATCATCATTACGATGTTTTTGTTCCTCTGGATAAAAGTCGGGAGAGATTTGCTTCCTTTTTTCTTGCGAATCATATTAATGTAATATTATGCAAGTGTACCTCAAATGCGTAATCCTTTTAAGACCAAACTTAATTAACCTGAGAACCCGTCAGAGTTCATCAACATAGCCCATTTTTTCTTTATCACGCCAAACGCTCGTTCCACATCTTTTCTTGCTGCTTCATGCGCTTGCTTATATCTTATTCGCTTCACATTCATTTGAACCTGGCTGCGAAAATAGACTTCATAAAGCACAGCCCATATCTGGATATATCCCGACAGAAAGATATATGCCCATTTTATAAGTCACGTCGCTTAGCCACTAATGGAAACCTCTGTGCTTTTCTACTTTAAGATCATTTAAAACAGGGTTATTAACGAAAACGTTAACGTCATTAGTTCGAACCTCCTACACCAAAAAGGCGTGCCAAATCCAAAAAACTTGTGGGCAACCGCTCTAACAAAATGATGGATCTGAACCCGGAATCACCCAACCAAATTGAGCACGATGTGCTTGTAGACATTCAGCCCACGGCCATTTTGTATAGTCTATGCTGCCTATCATACCAGGAAACCCATGTTTGTTCTCGTGAAAAGCGTAGAGTTTTTCGATGTCAATTTGTGTAGGCCTTCGCAAATACTCCTCGCCATATAACTCTATAACCCCGTTACAGACATGCATCAAATAATCACGAGAAATTTTTTCACCGATTTGTAAATATTCGTCTAGAGAATTTGGAACAGCAGCGTATGCTAGTTGGCGAATCGCGGAGGTACACTTCACTAAAGTAGAGATGCCAGCTTTTCCAACAGCATCACACCCTTCTTGAAAATAAGGGCAGTTAGCAAACAAATCTCGAACAATGCGGGTGAACAGCGATCGGTTCATTCGGAATCATTTACTAAATAAATAGGCGTTGTAAAATGGGTTTTTAGCAAAGTAAGCTAGCACTAGACGGTCATGAGTATCGTAACGATCTCTAGGCATATAGCTTCGTTGGTATTTTTGGATTGTAAGAGTAGATGCTTGAATAACCAAAGCATCGTCTATTAAAAAACTGGAGAGTAAACTATTCACTTCCGTTTCATCATCCGTATCATCAAAAAATAAACACTCAGAATTAATTTGAGACATATTGTTTGTAGTGTGTGTTTTTGATAAAAAGTGTATATGTGTGTGAATATAGGAAAGAAGATGTTGGGTTTTATAGAAAATAAAGGGATAAATTTTTTAATTTTTTTATAGGAAATGGCTTCATTTACTCGGTCTTCTACACGACCCAAACAATTGCAAAGGTTGAGGGGGGACTAGTCTAGTTCGGTCGAGGTAATGGGACGACCGGCCTTAGTTGCTTCCACATGGGACGACCGACCGAAGGTCGACCTTACCATTACATTCAGTAATATTTGAAAAATTAGTTTTCAAACAATGGACTTATGACTTGAATATTTACTTTCGCTCTTCTACAATCATTTGTTTTAATATTCGTGTACGTACGGGATTTAGACATTAAATTTTAATTAAGAGTTAATTTTGCAAGTGTTGTTATTTTTTGGAATTTAGTATTTACACATTGAAGGTCTTGTTTACTATTATTTCAATAGTTGTGAATGCGGATTTCTCTTAATTTAAGTCGAGAAGATTTCAACGAAAGAAGCGCGGTTTCTGGAGCAGGAAGTCATTGAAAAGGAAATATAAGATGCGATATGTGGGTATGGAGGATATAAAGCACAATGTTTGGATGGTTTTAGATTGAAGTTCATTAAAAAAATTTGGGGATTATAAAACCAGAGTTACTAACTGCGGTTAAATGGTTTTGGGAAACAATGGAGATATCATGAGCATGTAATGCCTCTTTTGTAACTATTGTACCAAAGGTAGCGGATCCGATTGGGATTGGGGACTTTCGACCCATTAATCTTATTGGTAGCTATTATAAGATAGTTTCAAAAATACTAGCAGAAAGAGTGAAGAAAGTGGTGGGCGATGTCCAACATGCTTTTATAAAAGGGAGATTTATTCTTGATGTAACGATAATTACAAATGAAATGATGGATTGACTAAAGAGAAAAAAAGAAAGAGGGTTAATATTCAAAGTAGATTTAGAGAAAGCTTACGATAGCATAAATGGGAGATTTTTATTAGATATAATGAAGCAGATGGGTTTTTGGTAAGATATGGTGCAATTGGGTGAAAAGCTGTCTCTCGGCAGCTACGATGTCAATATTAGTAAATGGGTCTCCTACAGATGAATTTTGTTTGGAAATAGGGGTTAGACAAGCACCTTTTTTTGTTTATCTTGGCAGCATAAGGTTTAAATGCCATGGTAAGTGTGGCGGTCGAAAAGATATTTTTAGGGGCGTAAAGGTGGGTAACAATAACGTGGTGGTATCTCATTTCTAATATGCGGATGATATCATTTTTCTAGGCGAGTGGAGTAAGGATAATGCAAAGTCTCTTATGTGCATTCTTAAATGTTTCGAGGAGGTGTCCGGGTTATGAGTGAATTTAAATAAAAGAAAGATCTATTGGGTTGGGGTTAATGATACCGAAATACATGAAACGGCGAGATGGTTGAGGTGTGGCGTAGGAGAGTTCCCTTTTACATACTTAGATTTGCCAATTAGTGAGAACATGAGTCGTATTGGAGCTTGGAGACCCGTCATTAAGAAAATTAAAAAATCGTTTGGCCGAGTGGAAAGCAAATTCGATATCCTTTGGGGGACGTCTAAGTCTCGTTAAATCGGTTCTAGAAAGCTTGTCATTGTACTATTTTTTGATGTTCCGTGGTCCTTTGAGTGTGTAAAACATCTTGAGAGTATTCGTAAAAGGTTTTTTTAGGGAGGGATGGTCGAGCGTAAAAAATTAGCGTGGGTTAAATGGGATGTATTGTTAGCTTCACATGGAGAGGGGGGGTTAAATATCAGCTCCTTAAGAGCAAAAACTTGGCACTTTTAGGTAAGTGGTCGTGGAGATTCAAGAAAGAAGGAGAATCATTATGGGTTAAGGTTATTAAGAGTATCTACGGTGATTGTGGTGGATTTAGTGATGTTAGGGGGTGGGCGAGGCGTCAAGTAGTGGGGGTGTTTGGAGAAATATCATTATAATAGGGAAGGAAATGATTGACTTGGGTATAGAGTTTCCATCATCGTTTGTAGGAGTAGTTGGAAATGGTAGTAATATTGGTTTTTGGGTCGATAGATGGGTTGGCGATATGAGGTTATGCGAAAGGTTTCCTAGATTGTACCATTTAGATCGTAGAAAAGAGGGTAGGGTGGCGAAAAAGGGGAAATGGGTAGATAATAGTTGGTGTTAGGAATGGGAATGGGTTAGAAATCTTAGAGGAAGAGTGTGTAAAGAGTTTAAAGAGTTATTATTGATATTGCAAAATGTTGTTAGTTCTAATGATTGTAGGGACCGATGGAGATGGACATTACAAGATGGTGGAAAATTATGGCAAAAGCCTTGTCGAAGATAGTGTAGGAGAAAATTCTACGTATGGAGAATGGCGCGCAAGAAACCTTATGGAATAAGTGGCTACCTAAGAAAGTGAGTATATTTGTTTGGAGAGCTTTAAAAGGAAGACTTCTGGTTCAAGAGGAGCTTGATAAAAGAGGTATCGACTTGGACACTTTACTATGTCTGTGTTGTCATAGTGTGGTGAAATCGTGTAACCATAGCTTGGTGATGTGCGATCTTGCAATGAATGTGTGGGAAGTTTTTTTTGGTTGGTGGAAGATCGAGAATGTCAACGCGTTCACCATTGATGAAATGTTTTTATTGAATGGTAACGTAAATATTCCTAGTCTTGGAATTCGTGTTTGGCAAGCGGTAATTTGGACTATCGGATATTACATTTGAAAGGAAAGAGATATGCGAGTTTTTCTAGGTAAAGTTTCAAGTACAAACAAAATAGTTTAAGATATTCAAATTGAAAGTTACGAGTGGATTGTTAGAAGGACGAAAAATAAAAATGAGTTAGATTGGCAATTATGGCTTTGGGATCATATAAGATGTCGTCTACAATACTGATCCTATAAGAGTGTGCAGTAGTATGCAACAGTGTGCAGCTTATGTGAGCTTTAGTTATTTTCCTTCTGTGAGATTTTCCAAGTGGAGGCTCAAGTTCAGGTGCTTGTTTCAATCAGCTTGATGTATGCAAGCTTCTCCTTTTTGGTATCTTCTTGTTGAGGTTGTTGTATATGATGGCTTTTCAAAAAATATGAACAGCTGGGTATTTCATTTGGAAAGAGCGGAATGTTCGTGTCTTCAAAGCAAAAGTGGCTAGTACTAAATTTTTTTCATGAAATTCAAATTAAGGGCTTTGACTGGGTTTCAAGGAAAACGAAGAAAGTTTCCTTTGTCTGGTAGATATGGTTCGTCGATTCATCAAGCTGCAGAATTCAGTGATAGTTGTGTTCGTGTTCCAGTGTTCGGTTTCTAGTGTTGGTGTTCAAAGAAATACATAAATACAAAGAGATTGTTCGTGTTCTGCGATGACATTTTAGTTGTATGTGCAACTCTGCAAATGAAACTGTTCGAGTGTTTGGCACCTGATATCCAATATGTCATGTGTAGTGTAATATGTCATATGTATTCTGTAGGATTGGTAATGTTAGATTTAAGTTCAGTTTTTAGCCCAATGGTGGGTCTTTCCTTTCTTCTTTTTGGGTCTCATCTCCATACTTTCCAACTTGATGAGGAGGTGTGGAATGCCAGTAGTTTGTTGTTTGCGATTTTTAATTCTATTGCTTTTCAAAAAAAAATTATAACAATTATAATAAATGTTTCCACCATATTAATCAAAGAATGTTAAACCACATGTTTGCCAATTACATTTTTATGTGTTAATAATAATTTAGCCGTATTTAATATTAAAACCCGTGTACGCATATGATAAACTTATAAAATGGAATAACAATTAGTCTTTATTTAACGCATATAGTAAAAATATTTTTTGGGGGGATATTCTTACTTAAACTCATAAAGAGGAAAAACATGAGTTGTTCGTATACTTACAACATCGTCTATTTATTTGTATACATGATAATTTGTGCTTTCATTTTGATATTAATAATCATGTGCATATATATCTTTTGTTTTTAAAACAACATATATGTTGTGTTTTTAAAATATGAAGTATTGGGGTACAATGTATAAGGGAATATTTGTTTATTTTTTAAAGTTATGAAAAAACATAAAAACTTATAAATTTACACTTAACTCCATATTATTTATTTAAAATTCAACCACTAAATTTTATTAATTACCTTTTTTAGTTTTTATTTCTACAAATTTGACACACATATATTTTTATGAGTTCCGGAGGTCTACCCGGAAGCAGTCTCCCTGCCCGTTAAGGGCAGGGCAGGGGTATGATCTGTCTACATTGCACCTCCCCCATACCCTGCTCAGGCGGGATTGGGTATCGTTGTTGTTGTTGTTGTCTTGTTTTGTTACATTCACTTTAATGTACATACTAAATTTGTTGGTCTTGTTTTGTTAGGCCCCATGTAAAAAATGGGCTGGTAAAGGGTAAGATTGCTGATTTAGGTAAAGATAATAGGAGTAAATAAATTATGATAGTTTAGACTTTAGAGCAAAGGCAAAAGTTCATTTGCATACCAGTTTCTACCCGCATACCAAAGGACAAATCTCCACCATCCATTTGGGTTTGATCTAATGGCGGGGATTAATCTAAAGATTTAATCTTAATAAACCTAATTTTCTGCCACTATATAAAGTCTTTTTATAATTTCTTTTATTTATTTTCCTCACTTTTTCTCACACAGTTAGTGTGTGTTTTCTCTCATAAAACTTTCCTTCGTTTACTTGTTCCCTCTATCATTTGGTTACACCGATCTTCTCATTTTTTTTCCGATCATCATTTTTCGTTATTATTATCCATCCATCTTTAATCGTTCATTTATTATCATCTACATAAATCGATCATTTATCATCATCATCAATCATCATTATAATGCGTATGGCTGTATTTGATTTGAATCAACCTGGCAAGTTCACTCTCAGTAGAAGATGACTGTGGATGTCAGTAAGTTCACAATGTTGTATCTGTTAGGCAGTTTCGATATTAATACCGGAATGTGATTCGTTTTTTTGTTTAGGGATGATAATCAAGTTGTGGTAAATGGCTTATTTTGTATAATATTGCATATTTTTAGTGTAATTTATTGTATTAGTTGTTCATTATAGTTTTAATATTGTTTATTATTAAGCTGTTTGTTTAATTAGTTTAGCATGTCTGATATTGCTTTTAACAGCATGTTATTTTGTCTTATTTTTGCTTATTTTGTGTTATTTTTGCTTATTTTGTAGTATTTTTGCTTATTATCTCTTGTTTATCTGTCTTTTTCGTTAAACTCCATATGCAGTAATATCACTGTGATATCTTTGTTATTTTTGATAGTTTTTTGATGTTTTCTTTGTTATGTGTTTGTATCACTAGTATTTTTGGACTATTTTTTGATTTTTTTTCTTGTTAAACACATTTTATTGTTTTTGTGTTATGTATTGTATCACTAGTGATATTTTATATGTTTTAATATTTACTGGTTAAGATTTTTATTATGTGGTATGTATTGTATCACTAGTGATATTTTTATATGTTTTGAATCTTATATGTATTGTATCATTAGTGATATTTACTGTGTGTTTTATTACCGTTTGTTTTCAGCTTCTAATAGTTTGAAAACTCCTAAAGTTGTTATTCATCATGAGTTTATTGACACTCCCGGCAGATCAGTTTATTGGGTTCTTAGAGTTTCTGCTAGTGTGTTACCAGTATTGGGGACTGTTTATGATAGTCTTGATGAATGCATTGAGATGTATAGGAAATACGCTTAAGAAAGCAGGTTTTTGTATTAGATTATCTTGTCAGAAACGATTGAAAAAATAGTATAGTGTGGTTATGTGAAAAGTAAGTATTTAGTTTGTACTATAAGGAAGGGTGTTCGAAGGATGTTTCTTCGGTTGTATACTTTGAATCCTAAGAAGAATGTTAGACAAGTAAGGTCTTCAAATCTTTTAGAGTTTTTGGTTGTAAGGCACTGTGTTCGGTTTGATATAGCTCCTTTAACCACAAAGTACACTCTTAATCTACTTTTGATCCTTGAACTCACAATCATGAGCTGATTGGGTTGAGTATAAGCAGTTGTCCAAAGACTGAAGGAGGTAATTATAATGAGCACTCTTTATTATCTAAGCTGTAAATGCAAACTTAGTGCTGTGAGAGCTAATAATTTGTTATATTGGTTGAAAGGTTCATCCTCATCGTGCATGGTACTCAAACTTGAGTTCAAGACAACTTAACACGTGGCGTTACACTACTTCATGGAGATAGCGATGCTCATATGCCCTATTACTAGGATGGACACAGAGGTAAGGAGTTCACACAAAGACTTTTTCTTTTGGAATATTTCGTTAGGATTGCTGAGCTTTGTGGTTTATTTTGGGATGATGAATTGCGAAGTGCAACTACAAGGAAGTTTGGTGATATCGTATCTTTTGATGCGACTTATAAAACAAACAAGTATGCTTTCTTGACATTTAAAATCTTTTTGAGATATTTTTTAACTGCTTTTTGTATAATTATTGTAATTTCATTTTCACTTGTGTTTTTTTTTCAGGTACATGATGATTTTTGTGCCTTTTACAGGCTATAGACATTCACTATTGTTAGGATCTTTGAAGGAAATAAAAAAGGAAGCTATGGTGGTTTTACTTAGAGCCTTCAAGATAGCTTTTGTTCATGCTCATATATAAGTTTGTCCTGATCAAGGATGGAGCGATGCGACTGGCTGGTGTATGCTGCTGAGTTTCCTGAATCATAAAACATAGGCTTTGCATTGTGGATATCATGGCCAGAAGAAGATTCCAATCAAGAGTACTTGTTTTTGAAAGTGTAATTTACACTGTATGCTATCAATTTTGATATTTCATTGTTGTTTAAATTTTTGATTGGTTTTTTAACAATAACATGTTATTTTCACTTTGATACTTGATTTTTAATTCATTTTTTACAGGATGTTCAAAGATTATGTGATGTACATGTGATTTATTCTTGTGATACTTGATGTTTGATATGTATCACTTAGTGATACTTGGACTGTTTGATTAAGATTTCATTATTTGATAATCGACTTTTTGAATAAAATATCACTAGAGATAATTTATTTATTAATTTTTATTTTGTGTTTAAAGTTTAAATCTAATATATCATGCTAGATGTTTATTTTCTATTCATATTTTGTTTATTGTGTCTAGAATTTTTGACGATACTGATTTCACGGGATTAATTTGGTAAGATCGTTTGGTATATGTTTATTGATGCCTGAGGAGTTTGAGGATGTATGGATAAGATTTGGAGGGAGGAAATTTAATCTTGTCATCACAGTGGCTTTCTAAGTTGGATCGTCTACAGTTCATCTTGGATCTCGCTTTCTTCTGTTATTCTCCATTATGTGGGTTGATGAGGACTACTTCTAGGTTAGAGAGCGAGAACTTATTTTTCTCATATTTCACTAGTTCTGGTTCAACACTTGTTAAGTTTATGCTTTTTTATGAGTCTGCAATGGAAAGGAAAAGACACACGCAAAAAAAAACTAGATTATCAGTCGTTTGATTCATTCCCTACTTTGCTGACACCATTACCTATTGAAGAGCATGCTGCTAAAGTTTATACTTGCAGCCTTTTTATTCGTGTCCAGAAAGAGATTGTTGCAGGGTCTTGGTTATGTTCAATAACATGTATGAGTTCAGATGAGGGATGTACTGTTTGTATTATTGATGAGGAAAAAATAAAACCTGTTGGTCTTCCAGAAGTGATTGACAAAGAAAGTACTTCAGAGAATGTTGAGGAAGAGATTAATTTGTATCAAAAAGTCACATTACATTACAAGGTACACATTTTGAATATCATTTATCACATTTTATATTTTTCAATTTTTTTACTTTTATTGTTAAAAATATTGTATGAAGTATCAACTGTGATATATGATTGTAATGATATTTTTTCAAATTTTTTATTTAGTGTTTTTGAAGTATCACAAGTGATATTTTCATTTTTCATTTGTATTAAATAGAATGTTACACGAAGTATCACTTGTGATATAATGATATGTTTTTATTATGAAGGTACTTTATAACAAAGGAGATGGTTCAGTTTTCTACTGTTGTCAGCTTTTTGTTCGCTCTGGGATTTTATGTTGACACATATATTGTGTATTCAAGAACTATTAAAGTCGTTTGTATTCAAGTTCAGTTTTTATTTGGTGTTGGGACATGGATTTGATCCCACCTGATTGAGGAAAAAAATACCGTACTTATGGCGAGAAGAATGAAGCAAATGAGAGCTTGCAATGGAGGGCTTCTTTATCATATTGTTTCATGTGTACATATGTAGTGGAATATTGTGGAAAAAAGTTGTTTGTGTTTGTAAACATAAATGAAAGCAATAAAGTCTGACTCGAGAGCTTGAGTTGCACCTAATTATTCCCAACCGCATCAGTTTCTGATTTTGTTAAAAAATTTATGGGTGTAAGAAGCCTTATAGGTTAAAGTGAAGAATCCAAACAGTTGTAAGGCAAGTAGGAACAGTGAGAAGCAGAAGCGTATCAAGAGTGGAAGAGAAATATCAATGAAGAAAAGTAATAAAAAGAATGGTTGTGGTGTTTGTTTTATACTGCTCAGATAGGCGTATTGTCCATAGAATATAATGCTTGATATCTTTTATACCATGTCAGAGTTGTTTTCCTGACGCATTGATAATGTGGATGGGTGGGACTCCGTGACTGTGCTTATGGAACGTGTTTCAGTTTAAGATGTGTTTTTGTCACAGTTAGAGTTGATATTACTTTCATACAAAAAGAAAAAATTAGTACAGCTCATGGATTTTTCTTTAAAGATTTTTTTCATTAGGTTTATATAAATTTTCTAATTATTTTTGTTTATTTAAACATTTATATGTTTTCACCTTGTGCTTATGCTTGTTATTAGCAATTGCATACCGTTTTTGTTTTTATATTTGACTGTTTTATATCTCTGGTGTATTATATTATATTTTGATCCAATAATTTTTTGGTATAATCTAAGTGGTTAGGGTTTAGGGTTATTGGTATATATCTATTAGTTAGTTAGGGTTTAGGATTTTTTGGTTTATAGATATCAATGGGGTTTAAGCTTTTTTGGCATAGATATAAGTGGTTAGGTGTTTAGGGTTTTTATTATAGATTTAAGTGGTTAGGGGTTTAGTGTTTTTGGTATAGATATTAAAGTTATTTGTATATCACTTGTGATATTATACCCATTGGTTAGTTGTTTAGGGTTTTTGGTATAGATCCTAGTGGTTAGGGGATTAGGGTTTTTTGTATAGATTCAAGTGCTTAGGTGTTTAGGGTTTTTGGTATAGATTTTAAAGTTATTTATATATCCCTTGTGATATTATACCCATTGGTTAGTTGTTTAGGGTTTTTGGTATAGATCCTAGTGGTTAGGAGTTTAGGGTTTTTGGTATAGATCCAAGTGATTTTAGGTGTTTAGGGTTTTCGGTATAGATCCAAGTGGTTTGGTGTTTAGAGTTTTTGGTATAAATTTTAAAGTTATTTGTATATCACTTGTGATATTATACCCATTGGCTAGTTGTTTAGGGTTTTTGGTATAGATCCTAGTGGTTAGGGGTTTAGGATTTTAGGTATCGATCCAAGTGGTTAGGTGTTTAGGGTTTTTGGTATAGATCTAAGTGGTTAGGGGTTTAGGGTTTTTGGTATAGATTTTAAAGTTATTTGTATATCACTTGTGATATTATACCTATTGGCTTGTTGTTTAGGGTTTTTGTTATAGATCCTAGTGGTTAGGGGTTTAGAGTTTTTGGTATAGATCCAAGTGGTTAGGTGTTTAGGGTTTTTGGTATAGATTTTAGAGTTATTTGTATATCATTTGTGATATTATACCCATTGGTTAGTGTTTTAGGGTTTTGGTATAGATCCTAGTGGTTAGGGGTTTAGGGTTTTTAGAATAGATCCAAGTGGTTAGGTGTTTAGGTTTTTTGGTATAGATCTAAGTGGTTTGGTGTTTAAGGTTTTTGGTATAGATTTTAAAGTTATGTGTACATCACTTATGATATTATACCCATTGGCTAGTTGTATAGGGTTTTTGGTATAGATCCTAGTAGTTAGAGGTGTAGGGCTTTTGGTATAGATCAAAGGGGTTAGGTGTTTAGAGTTTTTGGTAGAGATCCAAGTGGTTAGGTGTTTTAGGTTTTTGGTATAGATCCAAGTGGTTAGAGATTTAGGGTTTTTGGTATAGATTTTAAAGTTATTTGTATATCACTTGTGATATTATACCCATTGGCTAGTTGTTTAGGGTTTTGGTATAGATCCTAGTGGTTAAGGGTTTAGAGTTTTTGGTATAGATCCAAGTGGTTAGGTGTTTAGAGTTTTTGGTATAGATCCAAGTGGTTAGGTCTTTAGGGTTATTGGTATACATCCAAGTGGTAAAGGGTTTAGGGTTTTTGGTATAGATTTTATAGTTATTTGTATATCACTTGTGATATTATACCCATTGGCTAGTTGTTTAGGGTTTTTGTTATAGATCCTAGTAGTTAAGGGTTTAGAGTTTTTTGTATAGATCCAAGTGGTTAGGTGTTTAGGGTTTTTGGTATAGATATAAGTGGTTAGGTGTTTAGGGATAGATTTTAAAGTTATTTGTATATCACTTGTGATATTATACCCATTGGTTAGTTGTTTAGTGTTTTTGGTATAGATCTGAGTGGTTAGGGGTTTAGGGTTTTTGGTATAGATCTAAGTTGTTAGGTGTTTAGGGTTTTTTTGTATAGATCCAAGTGGTTAGGTGTTTAGAAATTTTGGTATTGTTCCAAGTGGTTAGGGGTTTAGGTTTTTTTATATAGACAAGTGGTGTTTAGGTTTTTTGGTATAGATCCAAGTGATTAGCGGTTTAGGGTTTTGGTATAGATTTAAATTATGTTTAGAATTTTTGGTATAGATGTAAGTTGTTAGGGGTTTAGGGTTTAGGTTATAGATTTTATACATATTTGTATATCACTTTTGATATTATACCAATTTGTTAGTGGTTGGAGGTTTATGGTTTAGGGTTTAAGGTTTTTTGTTTAAGGTTTAGGGTTTAGGGGTTATGGTTTAGGGTTTAGGGTTAAGCGTTTATGGTTTATGGTTTAGGATTTAGGGTTTAGGGTTTAAGGTTTATGATTTAGGGTTCATTTGTTAGTGGTTTAGTGGTTTTCTTTTAGATCTTAGTGGGTTTAAGGTTTTTGGTATATATCTAAGTGGTTTGGTGTTTAGGGTTT
>BQNB010089783.1:0-25022 GCA_026074375.1 Tanacetum coccineum
TTAGCCACATGATGTTTGAATGTGTGGCAATACAGTTCTAATGGTCACACGATAAAAATGTTTATGTGTGACTAATTAGTAAATGATGTCTTTTTTGGTACCTTTGGTCACATAAATATGTGAATGTGTGGCCGTTCCATTTTGCCCATGTGTGACCAAATTCACTTTTTGTACTAGAATAATCCTCTAGCTCGATTCGAACATATAAAAAAGTGCAACGAGTAGCTTATTAAGCACGGCTTATTATTAAGCCTTAGTCACTTTCGAGTTTCGAGAGCTTAACTTTTAGAATTGGCTTTTCGCTAGCATAATGTTTTCTACTTATTTTGATTAGATTAAAATAATTTAAAGAAGTTCTTAAAAGTTTTCGACATAGTTTTAAAGTTTATAAGGTTTTAGATGGAAAAAGCTATTTTCATTCTCTTATTTGTCTTATAGCTTATCCGAATATGATGATAGTGATTGAGAGGGTTTTTGTCCTGGCTTTTTAGAGCTTATTCCCCTTAATATTCGATAAGCTTATAAGCAAATATCTTAGCTTTTAGTTTTGTTTAAGAATTCCAGTGAACCAATTAAAATTCCTGTTGGATCACTAAAGTCACTGTTGGGTCGTTTAGTTGGATCAACCACTTTGTTTTTTGAAAAGTTTAAATTGTTTGGGCCTAGGCATGTTATCAGCCCATTACTGGGTATATTAGTTACTAACAGTTTGTTGTTTATTGTGTAATGGCGTTGTCGGTTCAACTCATTTGGCGTGGAGCTTAAGGGTCTAGTAATCTAACTTAGTATCTTAAGTTTAAAGCTATAAGCTCCTAAACTTAAATATTTTGTTTGATTATTAGATCGGGTGGTTTTACGTTCCATTTGTGGTTCTTCGATTAGGTTTTATCTCTTTTCTCTTTTCAATACATTAATGTAGATTTATTTAGTTTAATATGTCTTTATTTTCTCGTTTGTTGATTATACTGCTTAGTGAGTAGTTTATTAGTGTTTTCTAAGTGATTAGTGGATTGGAAATTAAGTGTGGATTTGAAAAAGGGTTTAATTAATTAATAATCTTCGATTATTTAGATTTATAGCTTGAAAGTTTTGAAGGACAAAAGTCGGAGAAATAGTCAAACTATACATTTAGTAATTAATATCTTTTTGAGAGATTTTTGTTAAAATAAACCAACGTTGTGAGATGATTATCTTTTCTAAGGAAATTAATTCTTTAATAGATCTTAATTCACACTTAATGAACTTTTCACGTCACTTAGCAAGCATTTTCATTTTATATATCTTTTAGATCATTTTAGCTTAATTCTCATAGTTTTATTGTTTAGTTCAATTTTAGCATTTAAATTAGTTTAATATTCTTAGTATTAAAAATAGTTTTAAAACCAAAATCATTAAAAGATAATCAAAAATTTTTCTTCAAAACATTAATATGGATTTCAATTCATCTCTCGCCGTGGAAACGACACTCGGAAGATAGACTATTACTTTTCCTAAAGTAATTTTCTTATCTAACGGGATATACTGTATATTATTACGATACGCGTTTGATGAACATCAAAATGGCACCGCTGCCGGGGAGAGTTGTACGATCTACGCGTGGTGTTTGAAGTTAGTGCCTTGAAGATCCTTTCTTCAGAAAGTTTATTTTCGTACTTATTATAAAATATAAAAATAAAAAAAATATTTTTCTTCTTATTTTATTTTTATTTTTACTTTCCTTTTTATAAATATTAAAAAAAATACCAAAAATATTTTTATTATTATTATCTCTAAAAAAAATATAGTCTCTTTTATCCTCTTATATCGTTTAATTCTTATCTTCTACACCATTTTATTTGTTTAATTCTTCAACATGTCTTCATATAACCAACGTGAGTGTGTGGGGTGTGGACAACCATGTGATGACTTTTATTGTTATTTATGTACGTGTCAGCAGTGTGGTGTTAATCTTATAAATAGAATTTGTTTAAATTGCACTTATGAAGATGGAAAGCCAGTCATTTGTTGCGAGTGTGAAGGCCCGTTAAACTGTGGATTTTGTTCATTTTGCGCTTCGAGAGCTAGAAATTCATTCGCTTATGATCCAAATCTGAATTCTTTCTATGATTCTCAAAATCTTTCCGACTACCCTCCACAACCCAGTACCAGACGTATTCTTGTGAGTTATGTGGGAACGATGCTCATTATGGTTATGATTGTCCACCTCAAGTCCTGTTTGTCTATAATCAGGACCCGTGTTTCAATCAAAACTTTGATGATTTTACACAAACTTCACCAAGTTTTCCACAACAATTTCTTTGTTGTGAGAACTGCGGGGGTCATAATGACACTTTCCAATGTCAACCGATGAACCAAAATTTCTATAATTCTAATTCTTTCAGTTTTGACCAATTCCAACCCCCGCAATATCCCGTCATTCATCACTTTCCCTTTGAATCCGGCCACATACACATATATGTGATGTTATTTTGTGAACTTTGGGTATTGGGTACAATTGTGGGTATTTGTTGAAGCGTAGAAAAGTTTTGATGGTTCCGGGTATGCCTAAACATATTTTATAGTGAAACGTAAACACTTTACGCAACCAATAAAAATAAAATGAATAATGTTAATAATTATACTCAAAATAATTACTTAAAACTTGCTTGATGTAAACATTTAATTGTTAGATGCTCGTTTACATTGAACGATAATTTTTAGCTTATGCGATTTAACTTAACGTTTACTATTTAAAAGCAAACGCGTACAATACTAAAAATACATAGTGGATTTATTGACGTCGCAAATGACCCTAAAACACGGGGTGTTATAGGTTCGGTTTTGAGATTTGGGTCAAAATGCTCATCCCTATTTTGGAGTGTTTGTTGAATATCAAAGAGATAGAGAAGAAGTATTGAACAAAGGGTGTGTTTAGGTATTCCTCACATGTAAATATTCTAGTTGGAAACTAACCATGGTTAAGTGGATGAGTTAGGATAATTAGGATAGAAAAGAATATGCCAAAAGCATAAAGAAATATTCCTTTGCTTGGAGAGGAAGTGTGGATGTTGGAGGGATGATTTGAAATTCAAATTCAAATAATAGACATGTGGGTTAAATGTGTGAAGGATATGAGTTGGCATTGATGTGATGGTTTGGAGCCTCGGTTTCAAATTTAAATTTAAGGATAAGGATAAGGATGTGAGTTGGCAATGGGTTAGAGTGATGTGATGGTTTGGAGCCTAAAGATCAAATTCAAATTTGAATGGTTGAGATGAGATGGTGAGGTGACAAAGTATATAGGAGAAGTTTGGTGATGTTTGTGAGATTTGAATTCAAGGTTGAGAGGATAGGAAAAGTGTGTAGAAAAATCTTTGAGTGTGTGTGTCGCTTGAATTCATAAGTGAGTTTTGTAAGTGTATAAGTAAAGAAGAGAATGACTATGAAGTGTATGTGGTGGAGAATGCTTTGTTGTGATAAAAAGGATCATATGTTGGAATGTTGGGGGACAACAAGTACAACAAGTATAATGTGTAAAGGAATATTAGTTGTCATGTGAAGGATAAGCTTGGAAAGGTGATTGTGAGAAAGGTTTATGCTTAGATATGGTATTGGAGATGAAGAAGATAATAATCATAGGACTGATTAACCTTCAAATACCATAAACTTAATAGTCATTTGGACTTTAATCCATGATTATCAACAACGGATTTGATAACTAATCATCTTGATGCAAACAAGCTAAGTGCTTTGCATCTCAGGGAAAGCATATCACATAAAGGGAAATGATGTGTTTACACAAAGTGACCTTTGACTTAGTTTGACCAATATGGGAGTAAAACCCGTTATGTCATTGGATACTTTTCTTTGATGGTATTATGAAAGTATATTCATACTCGGTTTAGAAAGAAGTTTCAGCCTTGGCTAGTGGCAATTGATAAAAGATTTGAGCTGGCGTCTATGTCATACATGGGGCATCTAAGCAGGTTTAAGTCGGTAGAAGGACCAACATCCCATTGCCTAAGCATATCTTGAGTCTTCAACTTCTCCTTCACCATGAGCCACATATGAATAGCATGCCTAAGAATATAATAAGGAAACCAAACAACATGATACCAATCAATTACATCCGCTCATAACCGAAGAGAATCCCACATAAAAGCAGCCAAAAAAGGTCTAAAACTACCCCTCACGTCACGCTAAACCACAACGTCATCAAGATCTTCATGGATATTAGGAACCGGGATAGATACAAGGATCGGGAATCCATGGTGCCAATTAGGAGGCCATCTCCAAAGAAGATCACGAATAGAATCTGTAAGTGTAAAACCTGAACGCACAATATCTCTAACCGAAAGCATACTTCTAATAGGGCATAACTCAGTCCATTTATCAAACAACATAGAAGTCAAACGAGAGAATCGTAACACAAGCTCCCCGGCAACGGCGCCAAAAATTTGATACGTATATATAATATATCAAAGTATTTATAGAAATTTACAAATAATCCTTAAGGACAAAGATTAAATGCAACTTAATCACAAAAATATATAATATAATACGTTTAACCGGCAAGTGATTACCGGGTCGTATCCCAAAGAAATGTGAATTGATACCCGCGATTCAGTTTGGACAATGTTATGAATGATTTTCAACTTTTTGATTGATTTTCTATGACTAAAAAAACAATTAAAACAATTAAATGCAAGTAAAATAACTAAACACGCGGACGAAAAACGAAAATGACAAAATAAACCCTAATTAGCACCTTAACCTAGAATTTAAATTAATAATATAATTCTATGAGTAAAAATAAAGGGATTTGCAAAATTTGAAAACTTAACGATAAAATTTGAAAGAAATCACAAAAAACGAATAACGGGAATCTAAAACCGAGCCCTAAAAGCTAAAATGCTCAAAAATAAACCTACGAGAGTCAAACTAATTTTTCTACGTTCTAAATGATAAAATAAATTTTTTTTAAAAAGATTTATATTTTTTTGATTATTTTTCTATTTTTTATGATTTTTTAAAATTTTTAATGAAAATAAATGATTAAAAATACTAAATTAACTATAAAAATTCTAGAAAAATTACAGAAATTAGCTTATACTTATTAAAACCTAAGAAAATTAAGCCCGAGATCACAACTTATAAAATAAGCTACGAAATAAGCTTTAACAGCTTATTAGGCTTATTGGCCAAAAAGAGTATAAGAAATTAATTGTGCAAGAGTATTATGAAAAAGACCCAAGGGCACAACGGTAGTGTGTGGTGTGTGGTGAGTTATAAAGGGTTGAGGTGTTGAGGTCGAGGGTTCGAGTCTTGCTCACCCCCGACTTCCACTTCCCTTTTTTTTAAAAAAAAAACTTAAAGAACAAAAGTTGTAGATGACAACTTTTTAAGCAACTTTAACAAAAATAGTTTAAGCTGAAACTCAAAAATAAGCTCTTAAAGAGCTTATGAAGAAGCTGTTTACAGTAAGTTGGCTTTTAAGAGCTTAAAAGCTTGTTTACACTAAAATAAGCATAAAGGATCCAAATAAGCACCAAATAACAAACCAAAAGCTGTCCTAGATAGCTTATGATACCTAGCAACTAAATTTTAAAAGATACCTAAGCTAAGAACACTATAAGCTAACTTATTTTGATGATCTAAAAGGCTAACTCAGAAATAAGCATTAAAAACTCAAAAACAACTTAAGCTAAAATGCTCAATAAGCTAAAACAGACCCTAAGCTTTTGGAATCTTATCAACCTACTAGCATTCTATGAATCCAAACCATAAAAACACCTCCTAAAAGCTAGAAAGCTAAATTGAAAAGCTAAGTTCTAATTATTATTGTTTTTGGCTTTTTGAGGTTTTTTATGAACTTTAGAAGCTAATGTACCCTATTAAACAAGCTAGAAATTTAAAATTATGACTTAATCTATTTTAACCTATATCTAATCTATAAACTTAATAAATTTTAAAATCTAAATCCTATTAAACTAGCTTAAATGATATTGAAAGAGACAGCAGTAGTAACTGCTGTTACTCCTGCTGATGCAATTGACAAAGGTGCAAAACAAAAATGCAGGTGACCTTGGTGGTCAATGCTGCAATGAACACATTCAATGAGTGTGTTTGATTACTTAGCAAACAAAATTCCAAGCCTAGGAAGGCTTGGATCAAATCTAACTGGCTAGCTTAAACAAATACCTCCCCTGGTGCAGGATCAAAGTAATTAAGCTTAAACTTTTTATATTTTTCAATCTAACCTAAGAAAACAATTTTATTACTGATTTAAAGTGATAATGAAAATGATTTAAGCAAAGATCACAACTCAGTTTGACTTTTAGGGGTCAAACAACACTAATCCAAACACTCCTTTATACTAGACAGATTCAACTTTAGCTTTCTACTATGAAATCTAATTAACAACTTTCAATTACCAGATAATAAGCAATCATAAACTAACCTATTAGACTTATTTTAACTACTATTTAAGCTAGTAACAAAGATCTTATGAATTAACCTAATATTTTTGGTATTTTATTGATTTATAAGACTAAATGAAACAATATTAAATCTAAACTACAAAAGCTGAAAATATATGACTAAACATGATTAATAAGCACAATGAAGCAGATATAAGATCAAATAAGCAACTAGATAAGCAGATTATAAGCAGATAAGCAAATCTAAACTAGGAAACTTAAGACAAGGAAAGTAAATAAAAACTTACAATGGCCTTAGCAAAACAAAGGCTAAAGTGCTCAAAGAGCTTATCAACAGCTCTGGCTTATCAAAGATAGCCAGTTTAAGTCCTTGGAAGCTCTTCTATAGCTAGCTTCCCTTCCATAATTCTACAGTCAATAAGCAAGGGTATTTAGGCTGATTTTAGAGTTTGAGTTGATTAAATGACTATTTAAGCTCAATCACAAGCTTAAAGACTTGTGAGAGCTATAATGAGCTTATGAAATAGTAGCTTAACATTAGAGCTTATTGAGAGCTTATTGACAGTAAGAGAGTGAATTTGAGAGTATACACTTAAAAGAGATTAGGTAAGCTTTTCATTAACTAAAATTTAATTACATTAAGTGAAATTTAAGAGTACAACTGGAAATGGAAATGGAAATGAAAAATTACATAAGCTTATTTCTAGTAAGCTAAAAACTACTAAGCTCCCTAAAAGCTAAAAACTAGTCCCCCTGTTGTGTGAGAATGAAGGGCTATTTATAGCCATCTTCTGAATCTTCTAGGCTCCTTGGTTGTTACACGCTCCTCCAATCCTGTCCATCCAACCTTGCTCATCATTGGATCTCTAGTGTCCACCGTTAGATTAAATTTTGGGACACACGGATTGCCAACGTGGCATCCGTGTGTCAGGCTTGATTGTGCTTCTTTTGAGAGTAGGGTTAGTGTAAATTATCCATCCTTGTGTGTTTCTTTTGCTAATCCGTGATCCTCCTTTATAGGTATTGGCCAATGAGAGAGCTTGGATGACATTTTACCCTGCCAGCGTGTAATATCACACCTGAATTGCCCTCCTTACCCCTTAATTGGTAAAAGCCCTATGATTTTGACTGAATGGTAAAAGGTTGAGGACGATGAATAGTTAAACCACTTTTCCCGCTTCTTTTTCTTTTATAAAGGATTGTTTGACTCGGGTAATTTTAATATAAAGGGTTGTGGGCCGGGTGAATTGGATTGGGCCTGGGCTTTGGATTGGTTTTTGTGTTATAAAGAAATACGGGTGTTAACATTTAGGGATTAGGGACCACTTTTGTAATTTTGGATTTTATGAGGGACTGAATTGTAACTTTTGGGATTTTTTTTCTTTTTGTGATTTTGACCATGTTGACCAAGAGTTGACTGGAGTTTGACCATTGGTTGACTTTTTGATAGCTTCCTCCTGGCTTTTTGCGTGCTCTTTCATTCCCGTGTTCGTGTTTGTCCGGTTTTAACCGTTTTCTTGTGATTTTTGCAATATCCGCACCTACACAATCATAAAGACAAAACAAGCAATATACAAGCCTTTTATGCACAGTTTTGGTCTTTTTAGGGTTTATTTTGATATAAAATGGATATGTGTTTTCACACATATCAAAATTCCCCAAACTAAGCGATTGCGTGTCCTCACGCAATATTATATGCCTTATAACCAAATACCTCAAAATTTCCCCAAACTAAACATTTGAAAAGTAGCAAAGATTTTAATGAAAATAAATGTTTAAAAATACTAAATTAACTATAAAAATTCTAGAAAAATTACAAAAAATAGATTATACTAATTAAAACCTAGGAAAAATAAGCCCGAGATCACAGCTTATTAAATAAGCCACAAAATAAGCTTAAACATCTTATAAAGCTTATTGGCCAAAAAGAGTATAAGAAATTAATTGTGCAAGAGTCTTATGAAAAAGACCCAAGGGCACAGCGGTAGTGTGTGGTGTGTGTAGTGTTATAAAAGGTTGAGGTGTTGAGGTCGGGGGTTCGAGTCTTGCTCACCCCCGACTTCCACTTCCCTATTTTTATTTTTATAAAAAACTTAAAGAACAAAAGTTATAGAGCACCTAAAGATAAGCAACTTTAATAAAAACAATATAAGCTGAAACTTAAAAATAAGCTCTCAAAAAGCTTTTGAAAAAGCTGTTTTCAGATCCCATGTTAATGGTCCTCTTTAAGTATCAAAAGATTCGTTTAACCTCCTTGAGGTGCTTTTCTGTTAGCCTTGCCTGATAACGTGCACAACAACATGGTGCATACACTAAGTCTGTTCTGCTAGTTGTCAAGTACATGAGTGACCCAATCATACTATGATATTTTGTTTAATCTATGGGTGTACCACTCAAGTCAACATCTAGCTTAGGTGATGTAGCCATTGGTGTACCATTGCTATTGCATTTTTCCATACCATGCTTTTTTAGGATTTCTAAAGCATACTTAGACTGATTGATAATGATTCCTCGACGAGGTTGGTGAATCTGAACTCCTAGAAAGAATTTCATTTCTCCCATCATAGATATTTCAAATATGCTTTGCATTAGTTTTTTCAAAATGTTTTGAATATTTTGGGTTTGTTGAAACAAAAGTTATATTATCAACATAAGTCTGCACAAGCAAATTACATTCCCCGTATCTTATCATGAACAAGGTTGGGTCTATTGTACCTTTATTAAAACCTTTAGATACCAAGAATTTGGAGAGCTCATCATACCATGCTCTTGGAGCTTATTTCTATCCAGAAAGTGGTTTCCTAAGTTAGTAGACTTGTTTTGGATGATATGGGTCTACGAATCCTTCTAGTTGACTAAAATACACTTCTTCTTTTATTGGACAATTGAGAAAAGTTGTTTTGACGTCTGTATGATAGAATGTAAATGACTTTGTGCATCATAAGATATGAATATCCTGACGGCTTCCAAACGAGCTACTGGTGCAAATGATTCTTTGAAGTCTATTCCCTCTCCGTATCCTTTAGCCAGAAGACATGCTTTGTGACAAATGATAATATTTTCTTTGATAACATCAAATACTTTATACTTTTTTAATATCAAAATCCCTTATAAAATGCTCATAATGGTTACATTTATGTTAAAATATGTACTTAATTGCTTCCTATTTCATATTTAGGAAAATATGAGCTTTGGAGCGGAAAGGCATGGAAATGGAAGGGTACATAGCAAAAAATACTCAAAGGAGGTTTCCTAGGAGTAAACTACGACTTAGCTGACCCATAGATATACGTTGTAGCCATGACATTGATTAATATGGAAACCACGATCAATACCAACTACACGTAGCTGGTGCGTAGGGATTATGTCGTAGCCCTTGTGAAGACTTTACATTTAAAGTCTCTACGGCATAGCTCCACACCCTATACCACGCTGTAGATAATAACTATCACGCGTAGATTTGTGCAATCAGTTGACTTCGATTAGACCAGACCGACCCAAAGAGGAACGTGCCTACGAGGGCACCACCAGATGTTGTAGATGAACCTACTAAATATGAAATTATATCATACCTGACTTATTGAACTATACGGTGTAGCTCAATGCTAATGGCTATGACGTAGCTGACACGAGACTATAAATACAAGGCCCATTCTGTGCCATTTGATAAACATTGGAAAGGCAAGTAAGAGAGAACGATTAGGGCAGCAGTAGAAGTCTGTTGTTAGTTCCAATCACCACCATTCCAAGGGAGGATTAGCTTTAAACGTTTTTTGTATTATTTCATTCATCAAACTCTGTAAGAATATTTAATGTTTAATTGATCAATGGTTTACTTCATTATAATTTATACATTCTTTAGCATGAGTGGCTAAACACCTTAAGTGCTAGCCTAGTTATGTTGCTATTGTTGTAATTATGATTTTTTTCATTGTCTGATTATTATTTATTTAGGATATCCTATATGTCTATTGTCTAATCCCTGCATTTTGGTAGTGTTAAGGCTAGTGTAGATCCCTTTATACTATTTAGTAGGCTCACAACATTGAAAGGTAGTTTATTCGGATACTAGAAAAGAGTTGAGCCTGTTGTTAGTGTTAGAGATTGCTGTATTATTGCCTGCATTAGATTAGGGACTTATAAAGCGCGGTAAATCCTTCTAGGAGGGTTTAGTGTTGACTAGTGGGAATGTCGACACTTAGACAGGTCTTTAGGATAGTTGGGGGGTTTAATCACTATGAACTAGAATCTCGACTACCGTGACTAACGTGGTTGAGATCATAGAAATTATAGGCTAAGTTACGACTACAAATAGGACTTAGAGACATTAGATCCACCTTAATAAACGGTAATTAGACATTGCACTAGGAAACATCATTTTCTAAATAATAAAGAAATAACTAGGCTAGTACATTTCTCTCCCTTGATTTAATCTCCAATTTACTTTTGGCATTTATTTTTCTTGCATTTCGCAAAACCAATTCTAAACCACTTTTATAATTCAAATAAATAATTCACACTTAACTCTTGGGACGATCTCGGATTTACCCATCATACACTCTACACGATCGAGTTCTCTACCCGTTAGTGGTTTGTAGACCCTTAGGTAAACGAATTTTATAAAATTAAAACTTGTTAATTAATTAAACAAAACACGCATCAAGTATTTGGTGCCGCTGTCAGGGAGCTAAAATTAGTTTTAGTTTGAATTTTTGAAATAATTTGCATTTCAGTATTTCATGTATGTTAATCTTTCACTACTAGTTTTCTTGGTTATTTTGCAGATATGGGTGACATAGAAGTAATGATGATAAGAATTAATGATTATCTGACAAGAACCAGGAATGATAATGGACCAAGAATCGTTAAACCTCAGTTTAAAGAAAACATCAAATTTGAGTTCTGGGGACAGTGTATAAAAGAGTTCAAAGAAAATGTGTTTTTCGGAAGAGACAACGAGGATTCGCACGAGCACATTAGAAGGATTATAGAAATTATCGACATGTTTCATGTACCGGGAGTCTCTAATGATCACATTATGGCCATGGGTTTTCCTGTCACCTTAAAAGGAAAAGCTATGAAATAGATGAGAATATTTCCCACATGAACGATAAATACTTGGGACCCATTGAAGAAAGCATTTTTAGAAGAATATCGCCCTCCCGCTAAAATCGTTAGGCAGATTGAAACAATTAGAAGATTTCAACAAGAAGTTTGGGAACCTTTATATTATGCTTGTGAAAGGTTCAGTGAGTTACATTTCAGGTGCCCTGAACTTAAACTGAACAAAAATGAACAATTGCAGATTTTCTATCAATAGCTAGATGTTGAAACCAAGCGGATGCTAGATTTAAAGGGCCAATTCCTAGGATGACATTTTCAAGCGGACTTGAAGCTATAAAGGAGTTAGAAGGCTACCTGTTCGTATGGCACAATGAAGAGGGTATGAAAGGAGAACTAGAACCAAGGATCAAGGAGATAAATGTTATATTCGAACAAATAGCAGATTTTAAACAAAATATGAAGTTTGTAACCAAAGAAGATCGAATGGTACAACATAAAATTGACACCCTTATTAAAGGAAGAGTTGCAAGTCTGGAATAATCACTAAACAAATTCATCAAAGAATCTTCTAGAAAAAAAAATGAAAGCCTCATATGGGATATCAAGAAGGGATATAAATGTACCTTTAAAACACAAGATCATCACTTGAAACATCTTGCGGTCCAAATTGGTAAAATCGCTAAAATAGTTCAAATCAAGAGTTCTGGTACTTTACCTAGTGCCAGTGAAACAAATCCACGTGGATTAGCACACATCATAACTACCAGAAGCGGCTTAAACTATAAACCTCCCTTAAATCCACTCGATGACACTGAAACTTCTAATGATGTGCATAAAATGTCATCAAATAAAAACAAGAAGGAGGAAGTGGAAGTCAAAAAAAGCGTTGAGGAATTAGGAGAACAAAAAGGGTGGGTGAATCTTATGTTCCACCTATTCCATTTCCAGGAAGGTTGAAGAAGGAGAAAAAAAGAGAGCACTTTATAAAGTTTCTAAAAAATCTTGAACAACTAAGCATAAACATACCCTTTGTAGTGGCACTAGAAGAAATGCCAAAATACGCTAAATTCATGAAGGATATTCTTACTAACAAGGCAAAATTCAAAGAAACTTCCAAGGTGACTTTTAATGAGAGATGCTCTGCAGTACTTCTTAACAAAATACCTCTCAAAGAGAGAGACCCAGGAAGTTTTACTATACCTTGTACTATTGGGAAATTGTTAATAGCAAAAGCCCTTGTAGACCTGGGGCAAGCATTAGCCTTATGCCCTATTCTATGTTCGTCAGGTTAGATATGGGAGAACTATAACCTACCCGCATATGCATTGAGCTAGCAAACAAATCAACCCAATACCTAAAGGAATCGCTGAAAATGTCATTGTGCAAATTGACAAATTTGTTTTTCTGGTTGATTTTGTTATCCTAGATATCAAAGAAGACTCTAGAGTCCTAATCATTATAGTTTGACCATTCTTGGCAACTGCTCATGTTGTTCCCAAACTTGGATCTTATGCCTTAGGTTATAAGGTTATTTGTTATCGTGATAAACTCAGGTAACATGACGATGAAACTTTGTTAATGAGTTTCACCAAAGGCTAAGCGGAACCTAACCTTTAGTGATCAAGAGGATAATAAGAAATGAAATGAAATTTGTAAATACAAAAAAGCTTTAATATTATTAGAGAATAATACGAGTCTCTGACAGTACTAGGGTTTACAAAAAACCTTAAAGCTATGAGATAGTTCTGAAAGATATTGTATATATGAGTTATTGTGTACTTGTGTTGAATGTCATCTTCTATTCTAACCTAAGGACTCCTTTTATAGCATAAGGAGCCCTGTACAAGATAAGACCTAAACCGTGTCTCCTAAATATAAGAGATATACACAAAAATACATTCTAAACATAACAATGCGCGTCTTTGACTCTGAGTAATCCTTATCTCAATCAGCCGTGGAAAGTCTTCACGCAGTGGAAACCTTGGCAGTGTAGGAGAAACATAACAGTGGGGAAAAATCTCTAGCAGTGGGAACCCTATAACTAGTAGGGGAATGCCTTAGCATTTTATTCCCAACAATCCTCCCCTAAACTTGATACTTCATCTGTATGTCAAGTTTCCAGAATAAAATGATTATCTAGAGAGGATGCTTCAAACACCTTATTCCTTCTTGATCTGTTCTCTAATTAAGTTGATCATCTGAATTAAGTCATCATCAAACTCACTTACTTCACACTTATGATCAAGCATCTTCTGAAGTGTAGTCTTTGGAAGTGGATACTCAACATCATCAAGCATGTAGATAATCATACCTTCCATTATAAGCTGTGTGCTTACATGATTTGTACAACCTCCAACTCTTAATAGGTGCTTCAAACTGCCATAAACCATCAGTAGCAACAGGTTCAAACATGACCTTTAAAGGCCAGAATAGACATTTTTCTAGGTCACTCTTTGGTAATTCTTCCTTAAACCTATCTTTGACCAGCTTCCATAGAGTCACCATGTCATCTCTGTTAAATTCCTTAAGCATAGCCTCAAAATAAGGATATGCCTTTGGTGCCTGACCAACTCTAAAAATCTGATAAACCTCCCTTAGCTTGTCTTTGAAGATTTTCCAGTCATATATTGGTGCTTTGACAACTGAAGGAGTAATATCCACTGAGGATTCTTGTCTTACTAACACTACCCATTGTTGAAGATTTATGATCTTATCATGATCATCATGTCTTTTTCTTTTACAATCTTTATTCCATTCAGACTGTTGTTTCTGAGCCTTTAACTGTTTTTCAATTTTAGCTCGTTCTTTTCTAATAGGAGTGCTTGGCCTCTTAATCTTTCCTCTTTCTAGCTTGGAATCCATAGGCACAAAATCTTGTATGCTTTCCTAAACTGGAATGAAAGTCTCTTCAATCTGCTCAAATGTCATGCCCTTGAAGTCTTTTGTCTTCCATCCAGCATGACTTCTCAGGACTGATGTATAAAATTTCCTTCTGTCAGTCTTGGATGCTAACTTACTTTGTTGTGCTTGATATTTCTTAATTTGAGCTAGATCCTTCTGATATTTGGCAAGCTCTGTGATTAACTCAATCTTATCCTCTAGAGATAGAACATCTTTAGCTTGTGCATATTCCTTCAAATGTTTAGCAATCACTTCATTGCTTCTGTCAAGTTCATCAATCATCATTTTGAGCTCTCCTTCAGTGTGAAGTCTGGCTATCTCAGCATCCCTTGCAGCTTGTTCTCTTAGCCTTTGATTTTCTTGAGCAAATTCTTCTTCTAGTTCTCTAGCTAGTTGTTCACTCATTTGTTCTTGAACCTTCTGTTTAGTTGGTTTTGCAGGTTCAGTCATGATTCCTTTGCCCTTGTCTTCCTTGCTGATAGATGGAATGTTGATAGGAATAGGTGATGAAGATGTCATAACAACCCCTCTTGATGCTCTTGTCCTTCTTGTATATGGTGTTACAGCAGTGGTTGTAGTGATAACAGCAGCAGTGGAATCCTTTTCACTAGCAGTGGCAGCCACTAGTGGAACATTAAACTTAACAGGGGGAATGTGGACTAGCAGTGTAAACCTCCTTTATACCTCCATGGCTAGTATATTAGCACACCTCCCATAGAACTTACACATTCGCATTTCCCCTGTGCTCTCACTCCCTTTGTCAGTGCTTTTGTTGCTATCCCTTTCAATGCCAAAATCCTCCCCTTGATCCATCATTCCCCCCTGTTTGGAGCATCCTCTTGAACATCTCCTCTAGTCGTTTGAGCATCCTCTAAAGTCTTGATCCTGGTCTTTAATTGTGAGATTTCCAGATCTTGACTCTGGATCTTGCAAGCCATCTGAGAGTGTTGACTTTGCAATTTGGTACAAAAGTCTATCAATTCATTGAGCTTGAGTTGCAAACTGCCCTCATCACCACCAAGAGAAGTAACCCTTGGAGATGATTCATGGGGCATGGCAGAGGTCTTAGGTATGTTTTCCATGTCCTGCCCTGCATCTAAGCTAGTGGCAGTAGGGAAAGCCTCTCTATGACTGTCATCTCTTGGAGGAGATGCAGGCTCTTTTGTCCATGTGGTAAGGGGGGTGGGGGGGGGGGGGGGGGAGGGGGGGGGGGGGGGGGGGGGGGCTTTAGACTGTGCAATTGAATAGCCCTTTTGGTTAATTTTCTAGGTGTGGGAGTATGTGATAGAGTTGAGATTTGTTGGGATGTAGGTTCTTGAGAGGATGTGAGAGTTGTTGTCTTATGAGGAATAGGTTCTTGAGATTATGGAAATGAAGCTTGAGGGGAGGGTGTGTGATGGGGCTCAGTTGGGTTTACTGGCCCTTCACCCTGAGGAACTAACATAGACTCAAACAAATCAACATTTCTGCCAGAAAAACTTGGGCTATTGACCCTGAGAGTTGTAAAAACTTTGGCAGTTTGAGAGAGGACAAGGTAAGTTTCTGTATGTTTAATCTCCCCAAATTGACTCATTTTCAAAAGTTTTCCAAGAAACCTAGGGTACATTAGAAATTTCTTGCTACCCTGTCTTTTAATATTTGTGATCATACCATCAAAAATCATTTTAGAGAAATTATAAATCTTGTTTGTGGCAAGACACACAATAGCAGTGGCAATGTTACTACTAAATTCATTAAAGGCAGTACTTTTAGGACTTAAACATTGCATGATGGTATGAATCAAAAACTTCCACTGATGGGTAAATTGACCTTTTTGAAACGAAAATCTTTGATTTGGTAAAATATTATAACCCATCCGTGAAAGATTTGCAAATAGGTCAGTGTCAGGCAAATCACTAATCCCTTCCTCATCTTTTAGTTTGAGTTTCCTCCTAATAGATGATTCAGAGACAGTCACTTGCTTGCCATTGATTTTAGCAATAATATGTGTTTCTCCATCCGCTGTTTCGATCCTAGCAGTGGACCAAAACTGTCGGATGTGTGAAACATAGATAGTGGGACGAACCAATAAAGCATACCTTAGAGGAGAAGCTTCAAGAAAGTCCACTATCTGGTGGAAGTCGGTGTTATGCTCTGTTTTCTCCAAAATTGCCACCATGTTGTGATAATCACAAAAAGCAAGCTTAGACATTGTTTAGGGTGCAGGGTTAAAGATTATTAGATGAATTGGTACTGTGGGTGGTGTAATAAGTTTTATATACCTAAAATATATCACAAAATAATATTCCACAAGAGCAATTAAGAAAATTCCCTAAGGAAAATTCACTCTCAAAAATATATAATATAATATATAATACGTATATTTAACCGGGCAAATATGATCACCCGGGTCGTTTCCCCAACGACTAGTGAAATTGAAACCTCGTTTAAGTCCGGATTCTGATTTGAATAAGAGAATAGATGATTTGATAAGCTATGAGTACAAAATAAAAAGCAACAATTAAAAAATTAAACAATTAAAGGCAATTAAACAATTAAACGATTAACGGGGAACAAATAAAACACGACGATTATGCAACTAGACTAGATTAATGCCCTGAAGAATGTAAACTCTAATTTTCTTCACCAAGATAGGCAAAAGAAATTTAGGAAAAAGAAAAAACATTTTTTTGATTATTTTTGTTTTTTTTTTTATCAATTAAAATCTCATTTAATTTAAATTAAATTCCTAAATTAAAAAAAATAGAAATTAATTGAAATTATATTTTTCCTAAATAAAATAAGTAAAAAAGAAAATTTTAGAAAAAGAAATTACTATTTTTGGTAAAACACGACGATTAAGCAACTAGACTAAAATTAAACCCTAAGAATGTAAACTAATTTTTTACACCTAAGATAGGACAAAATAAAATTTTAGGAAAAGAAAACAAAAACATTTTTTTAGATTATTTTTGAATTTTTTTTATCAATTAAAAACTATTTAATTCTAATTAAATCCTAAAAATAAAAAAAATAGAAATTAATTGAAATTATATTTTTCCTAAATAAAATAAGTAAAAAAGAAAATTTTAGAAAAAGGAATTACTATTTTTGGCTTTTTAGATTAAAAGATATGATTTTTCTAAAATTTAAACTACTTAAAAACTATAAAAATAATAAAATTATTAAAAATAGAATCCTAAAAATTTTATAAAAATTACACTAAATAAAGAAAGTGTGCAGAAATTTTATAAAAATAAAAGCCCTAATTTTTACTTTTTATTTAAAGACTAATTAAACTAATTAAAACTAAACCCTAATTATTAATTAAAATTAATTAAAAACTAATTAAAAACTAACTTAGGGACTAACTGTGTAAAAGACTTAAGGGCTAACGGGACTAAAGCATTTAACAGGCAAGGATTAACTAAGAAACAATTGAAACAGAAAAATTACAAGATTGGTCCCTGAGGACCTAACCCGATAACAACCAAAGTCCTAATAAGCCCCTAAATAAGTTGAAGTTTACAAAGTGCTTTTTAGGAAAAACTCAAAAGAGAGAAGTTGTAGAACAGCTTGAGGAGAACAACTTTAATGAAAAGACTTATATCTAAAAGCCACAAATAAGCTCAATAAGAGCTTATTTATCAGCTGACCTCAGAAAGTGGGTGTTTGGGATTGTTTTCACTTAAATAGCTATATCAAGCTCAAATTAAGCTTATTGTGAAAAAGAAAGACATGTCTAAAGCCTTATATGTTGCTTAAGCTAAAAATGAAAAGAAATAAGAGCTTAAACTACTTTTAAACTACTGAAATTGATCATGAACTAAGCAAACTCAGAAAACAAAGAAATAAGCACAAAATCCAAATAAGCTTAAAGGCACAAAAAACAAAACTAGGTTCTAAGCTTCTGAGAACTAATTAAACTACTTATTAACTATCTATATAAACAATAAAAACTAGAACCTTAAGCTTAATTTCACAATCTAAGAATCTACTTTGGCAAACTGCTGTTTTTTGGCTTTCCAGGTTTTAAGTGACTTTTTAAAAGCAAAATAAAGCTAGATTATTAAGCTGAAAATATAAAATGAGTTTTGATTTATGCTAAGCTATATGTCTTCTAAAGTTAATCTAAAATTAAGATCCTAAATCCTACAATAGCTAAGCTAATTATAAGCCTAAAGTTCAGCAGTACTAACTAACTTAGTACTGCTGATGCAGAAGTCTTTTAACAGCTGATTAGGCTAAGAAAATAAGCAATAAAATGAAAACTAAAACCTAAGCTATATTAAGCTATTTCTAGACTATAAAATACTAAAAGATGAGCTATTAAACCCTAACTTTGCTGGCTTAATTTGAGGCTTAAGTATCAGCAGTACTAACTAACTTAGTACAGCTGATGCACTTTACACAAGTGCAAAGCTATAGTGCAGGTTACTTAAGGGGCAAACCTGCACTTAGATACACTCAAATAGAGTGTACAACTAAAATGCAAGCAAGATCTAAGCCTTGAAGGGCTTAGATCAAAGTTTGCACAAGTGAAACTCAAAGAAAATTTACCCTGGTGTTGGCACACTTAATATAAGCTCAAATTCTCTTAATTTCGAAAACTAACTTATGAGTTCTCATTTCCTGTGGCTTTTAACTAAATTCAAAGCTTTCTAAAAAGGATTGCACAAAAACTTTTAACTTTAGATGGTCAAACTAGCTTAATCCAAACACCCCTTTATCATTTTGACAGGTTTGAGTTAAAGCTTATATTGCAAATCTAATTAACAAGTATTGAATACCAGATAAAAACTAGCTTAAAACAAACTTAATTATCATGAATTATCAACTAAATAAGCATTAATCTAAGATTTAAGCTAATGTACCTATTTTTTTGGTTTTTTAAGGTATTTAAGACAATATTATGAAAAACTATGATTCAAACTAAGAAAGTTAAAAACAGATAAACAACTATGATTATTAAACTAAATAAAACACAAATAAGCACTAAATAGCAAATTCAATAAGCAAATAAGCAGATCTAAGTTTAGAAAGCTATAAAACTAATATTAAAAGCAATAATTTTTAAGGGGGGAAAAACTTTCAATGCACCTCATAGTCTAACAAGAGGGGGACCAATAATGGCAGCTACAAGCTCCCTAGCTTATTAATAAGCTAGGGTATAAGTCCTTGGGATCTCTTCCAAGTTAAGATCCCCTTCCAAAAAGCTCATATCCAATAAGGTCCATTATAAATGTAAGTTAAACTGATTTAAGGTTTAGGTAAGATTAATACTGAATTAAAATAAGCTCTATTAGCTTATTGAGACAATTTGGCTTATTAAGAGAGCTTTTGAATAAAAAGAAAAGAGAGCTTATAAATGAATTAAAACTAAATTTAGTAGAGAGATTAAGAAAAACTGAATTTCATTAATAAAAAGCTTTCTTACATTACTTAAAAGGAAAATTACAAGATTAAAAACACCATTAAGCTAGAAATTAAAATTTAAGCTACAACTAAATTAAGCTACTCTAGATGTTCGTGTGTGTGAGAGGTGAGGCCCTATTTATAGGCTGCCTTGGATCCTTCTAGCCTTTTGCCTTGCTCTCCAATCCTTTTAATCCTGACCAATCATTTCTTCAATCATTTGAGCATCAATTGTGGCCGTTTGATCAAGCTGTGGACACCTGAAGATTGCCAGCGTGTCATTCTCTTTTGTGACGTTTGTGCTTCTTTTGTGAGTGTTTTAGCACAAAAACCCACATTCCATTGTGCTTTCACCATTGCTACGTGGCATGAGCTTGATAGAGGGATACTTAGAGCCTTGATTTGACTAATCTCTCCCTGCCATCTTGTAAACGATCACTTGAATTGACCTAAGCACCCTTTAATTTCTATTTGCCCCTTGTTTTTAACTGAGTGGTAAAAAGGGGAACGATGGGTGAATAGTAACTTTTGGCGCCCTTTCTTTATAACTGAAAACGGTTAAAAGTCGTTTGACTTTTGGAGAATGACACAAATGACCCTTGTCTTTCTTTTCTTCTTTTCTCGTTTATAAAAGGGTTTGGGAATTTGCAAGTTTGGTCCTTGTGGTTTATATTAAAGGGAAGTGGGCTAAGGATCCGGGAAAGGCCCATTTGGGTTTTTAAGGCCCATTGAGGTTATCTGGGCCCAATAAGGGAGGAAGGGACATTTTTGGATCATTTTTGGGCTTTGTCTTCTTGTGGTTGACTTTTCGTTGACCGGATTTGACTGAGGCTTGACTTTTCTGGCTTCGGCTTTGATTCTTTGGCTTCTTTTTGTACTCTTCTGATTCTCGTGTCCGTGATTGCTTGTTTTTGACTATTTTCTTGTGATTTTTGATATATCCGTACCTGCACACACAAAACACAAATACAAGCATATTTTTGCCATTTTTGGTCTGTTTTGGGTTTAATTGGGTTATTTTAGGTACAAACGGATATGTGTATTCTACACTTATCAAAATTCCCCAAACTAAACGATTGTGTGTCCTCACGCAATATCACATGCCTTATAACCAAATACCTCGAAACTTCCCCAAACTAAACCTTTGAAAAGTAGCAAAGATTTTTGTTGAGAGAGATAAGAGATCACAAGTTATAAAACACCCGATTTCCCATTTTCAAAGATTTTTCTCTTTTTATGATTTTTCTTGATAATTAACTACCTAACTACAACTTATTTGTGTTGACATAATGTATTGTTTTCATTACCTCATTGGTAACTTTTAGGATCATAGAACAAAAAGCACAATTAAGTGTCTAAAAGATAACTTCATCATTCCCGATTTTTTACTTTTCCCATGCTAAGCTTAAAAATAAGATCACTGCTAATTACAGACTAAGATGCTAAGACTACTTATAATTACAACTTATGAATTCCTCTTCCCGACATAAATCATATATTTAGGTGTGTGTGTTCAAATTAATTTAAACCATTAAATCCACATATTTAAGTAGATGAAATCCGACCAAGCTTTACACATGGGCCTTTTGGGCTAATATGTTAATCACTTAGCAAGATCACATCTCAAAGCAAACAAAAACCTCCTTAGCTAAGACATCGTTGGTTCACTTGTCCCATGAATGACTTTCTTCTCTAGCAATCCCACCGTCATCGGGTAAGTGCTAAGGCTTTTGACACCCCATCCGGAGAATACTAATCGAAACGCATGAACTTTCGATGAAAAAGCCTTGTAGACTTTTGCAAACCTTAGTTCAAAAGAATACCTTGGTTTTAGAAAATGAAACTTTTACTATTTATTTTCTAACTTGCAACTTTATTATTTCTATTTACATTATTAGGCTAGGAATTGGTATCACTTTTCTTTCGACGACGCATCGGCCACGCCTTCGACAAGTGCTCGCGTACTTATTATGATACCAACCCTAAATATACATCCTCCACCCTTTCTTTTGATGTCACATCGGGAGCGAACCGATAAATGTCCATGTACTTTATTGCGATGGAGTATGTATATTCATTATTTACACTTAGGATTTATAACTTGCATCCTTTTTATTCACCAACTACATTTTTTTAGATTTTTTTTAAGAAAAACTTAATAACACTTAATTAATTGATTTAACACATTATTTTTGCAAATAGAAAAATTTCGTTTTAGAAAACCAAAGTATAAACTCGAACTAAAATTCTTATTTACAAATGATTAGCTATTATCATCGATAAAGCTTTTTCTCTGAATATGTTGATTAGACTTTTAAGAGTAAAACTCCAATTTGTAAAAATTAAAGAGAACACGTATAATTAATCATTTTAAGAACTCCGGGGAAGAAAAACCACAAGTTATTCTTATAAGCCTTTAAGTTTTCCAAATAAACTTTGTTTAGCATCCTAATTCGTAAACAACACTATCATCTCTTATTCTTCACAAAAGAAATTCGCAAATACTTAGCCTATATAAATACTTTAGGCCTATATAAAATCCAACTCGGCATATTTAAAATCTACTTGAGATTAGCACAAGTTTTCATTTACTAATGATTCAAGTCTAGCATGTTTAAAGTCTACATGAGACTAGCACAAACTATCATCATTAATTGTTAAGGGAGAAAGCTAGAACTCAACACGTACGATCGGGTCAAAAATTACTTCTTATTCTTACCAACGGAAAACCTACATTTTTGTCTTAACACTTATTTTATTATTATTTTTATTTTTTTTTTTATTTTTTTTTCTACAAATAAGAACTTTAAAAATTTAAAATTTTTGCTATTTTTGTGGGAAAACGGGTACGTGAGAACAAAACAATAAGCAAGCAACATCAAATCGATAGATTCCCTTCCCCAAACTAAAACGAAACATTGTCCTCAATGTTTAAAGTCGGGTCTCTACGTAAATCTAAGCCGTTTATGAAGTATGCAAAGATAAACGTTAATCGATAAGATGAAAGGATATCGGATCTCCCCAAACTAATTTCACACAAAGGATGAGAAGCTCGAGTAGAACGGGATAATTCAACCGGACACGAGAAGCTTCAAAGAATTTGTTGGGTTAATCCTACAAAAATCACAACAAACAAATAACAAACATCGAGAAATTGGAAAGAGTATAAGCCTCTCTCAACACAACATAGTAGATAAGAAAATAGAAAGAAAACAAAAAAGATAAGCATGGGGTGAACTCCCACGAAGCGGCTTATTTTTGTTCACCGAGTCGCAAGCTCGACTCGATCCCTGAATTCATTTGTCCTTAAGGAGAGCAACACTTAGAACAATAAACTTCCATTGAAAATGCCACCGGTTGTAGATAAGAAAATGGAAAGGTAATGATGCCGGGGTCAAAAATGGTGTCTTCACTCCCGAAGGAGAGAAATGAAGAAAGAAAGAGAATGAAGGTCAAATCTGAAACAAAGGTGGGAAGGGTGGGTAAAATTTTAGCAACACTCTTCAACACTTTGGTTATCAAAATACCCGCTTTGGGTTCAAGACATTTCTCAACATCCGGTGGTTCCGGTGGAGGACGAGGAGATGACGGTTCTTTGAAAAATAAGAAAGTCCCAGAGGAAATGTTCTCTCTTAAATTCTTCTCCAATGTTACAAGATTTTTATCATGAATGGTATGATAAACTAGTATACCTGGTTTGAATACTTTGTCTTCGTTTCCGAGAGAATTCAAGGTAACACTAGCCGACAACTCCGCAGTGAAAGGCTAGTCGGAATCTAACAAAGGAGGTGGTAAAATACTTGACTCGGTGGAATCAAATGCAACGGTGAAGTCCATTTTTAAATCCTTTGGTTTGAAAAAATGATCATTAAAATTAATTGGATTATCAAAAGTGATTCTTATTGGCATAACAATGGTAGCAATTGGTATTTGACTTGAAACTTTGTCATCTTTCATCTTAATAACATCAACTTCTTGAGGACGAGAAAGAGGTTTTGGTTTCTTATTTAAGAACGTTGCTAAAAGACAAATTATCTTCTTCCTTATCGCAATACGAGTCATCATTCTCCATACAAATCAGATCAACGAGAAAAACATCGACGTCTTCCATGAACAAACCTTCTCTCTGGTGAGAGTAGGGGAAGTAGGATTGCTACTTGAAACTTCAAGGGTGGGTGGGAGGTTAAGATCAATTCCCGGTGGAATCGAATCTCTTTCAAGATAAGCTTCTAATTCACTTTCTTCTGGTGAAGTAAGTGTGAAGGAAGAAGAAGACTTAATCTCGACATCCTTATCGTTCTCTTCAAAGAGAGGATTAACGTTGCTAGATTTGAAGTTATCATCGAATTTGAAAAAGTTTCTTCATGAATATCCTTCTTATGAATTGAAACGTCATCACCCGGTGGTAATGAGTTAGGAAGAGTGAATTCATTGATGAATTCCTCGAAAGTAGAATCACTAGTCTTCATCGGAGAAGAACTAGGAAAAGGAGCATCTGATGGAATAGTGGTAATGCCACTAAACGGATCGTCTTTCGAAAAATCAATGATAGAAATAGCATGAACAAATTTCCTTTCCTCGTTTTCCTCAGATTTATCGGCATAATAAACTAGTTCTTCCTTTCCTACTCGTAATGTTAACGTTTCTTCGTATAAATCAATGAGAGCTTTTGCGGTGCGAAGGAAAGGTCTTCCTAAAATAATAGGCACTCTCGGGTCTGGTTCAAAATTAACCACGACAAAATCAGCAAGAAAAGTGAAACCATCAACTCTAACTACAACATCCTCGGCTATACCCATTGGATGTGTAACGGAACGATTGGCAAGCTCGAGTGTCATACGAGTAGGAGTCAAAGCTTCAAGCCCAAGCTGCTTGTAGATAGAATGAGGTAAAAGATTTATGCTAGCTCCGGAATCGGCTAAAGCATTAGTCCTATCAAGTTCTTATAGAGCACATAGAATAAGAAATTTTCTAGGATCTTTGAGTTTCTCGGGAAATTTGTTCAAGATGATGGCAGAACATTCAACATTAACGGTTGTGATGGCGATTTCTTCAAGTTTCTCTTTGTTTCTCAATAAAGTGCTTAACCATTTGTTGAATTTTAGCATTTCGATGAGAGCATCTTTTAAACTAATTTCTAAACAGAGTTGTTTAAACAACTTCATAAACTTGATCTGCTGAGCACTGAGTTTATCTTTCTCTCTTACTTTCATCCTCTCGGGGTATGGAAGTTTAGGCTGATAT